>PISX010004575.1:0-119394 GCA_004024625.1 Mellivora capensis
TAAAACCACATTGAGATACCACCTCACACCAGTTAGAATGGACAAAATCAGCAAGACAGGAAACAACGTGTGTTGGAGAGGATGTGGAGAAAGGGGAACCCTCTTACACTGTTGGTGGGAATGCAAGTTGGTGCAGCCACTCTGGAGAACAGTGTGGAGGTTCCTCAAGAAGTTAAAAATAGAGCTTCCCTATGACCCTACATTTGATTTACTTTTAAACCCTTTGACAACTACATTAATTTCTAATACTTAATGTGCTGTGTTTTTCCCCCTTCAAGTGCTTTCAAGATCAGCCATCCACAGATCAAGACCTTTTATTTTGCAGCTGAGAATGTACAGGAAATGAGTGTGTAAGTAGAGAAAATTGCTAAATCTAATCTTTTCAGGAACAGATTACTTTGGTCAGGTGTTTGAGTTTTAAGCATATTTCAATCCTATTTTTTGTTTTATTTCTTTCTGTTGCTTTAAGGATCAACCTCCTTAGCACTTAAAGTGCTCTTGCTTTCTTCTCCACCATTTGGAAGCATTTTGGAGAACTACATATATCAAAATGGCTATTTTAGGGAGAAGTAATAAGATTTTTCTGAGGGAACTACGACGTTGAGGAGGAAAGGACAGAAGTCATTATAAGAAAATGTTACAGTGAGAATCAGCATCACAGGGAGAAAAGCCTGAAAGTACTGTGACCAATCTCACAGCTTTTAGAATTCTATGTGAAAAAAATCTGTAAAATTTCTTATGTGCTGTGTAATTATCATGATGATCCCTGTGTTTATCACTAATCCATGTTCTGTCCTAAAAATTTTTGCAAAACATCCTTGCTTAGAGTATATCTCACATAAAATTTTATATTCCTAACTCCATTTCCTGTTTTTTTTTTTTTTTTTCTGTTTAAAGAAGTGGAATAAATGCATACCTGCCCCACTCCATCTCCTGCTGGTTTAAATTACAGTGTGATCACAATGGCTGTTAATTGAATGAGGCCATATATCCGTGAGGCACTCGAGGCATCAGAGGGCCTTCTATTTAACTGAGGCCTTATTCTCAGATTCCTCAGTGTTCCTCATTACTTTCACATAACTAATAAAAATGTGTCTGTGGAATACCTACTAGGGTGCCCCACTGTGGCAGAACTTGGACAATAGAATTAAAAATACATACATAATTCATTCAGAGAGCTTATGGTTTAATCTCTTTTGTTTAGTTATACATAATGATTTCCTTATCAGTCTTTTCTATTTAATTTCTTTATTCTCTTGCTCTAGAAACCTAAAGAAAAAAAGCTCCTTTTTAATAAACACGTGTAAGTTGCAGACACACACACACACACACACACACACCCTTCTGACAGGACAGCCCCTCCGCAGCCTCATCTAGCTAGAAACATTCTCAACCTCTTTCCTAAGCACCTGCCACAACCTTCCGATGAGGGCAGAGCGGCTCTCTACAGACCGTTGGGAAACCCCATGTTAAATGACAAGACAAGGAACAGTCAAACTGGGTCTTCCAAACAAGACTTTTATTTACTTAAATGAAGAGAGAAGTCGTTTCTACTCTCCTTCTGATGTTAGCTTTCTCCCCTTGGCTTTCTCAAGAGTCTGAGAAAAAGAAAAGCAGATGCCCCCAAAGAAGACAAAAGACTTCACTAAGTTCTTTATTTCTCTCTTTATTTGTATTGGTAACTGAATCCCATCGATTAGCCGGATTATGATTAATGTGGGTGGTGTGTGAAAGGCTTAATGGCTTACCCAGAAGTACTTGGAGCCCTGTCATAGTGAGGGTCCGAATTACTGCTTAGTCCCCAGTGGTCCTTCCTGGCATTCTGGGGTGGTGTAATCGGCATCAGGGTGGAATCCCTTTGGGCCTCCAAGTTAACTTCTCTCTTCTCCCACAAGATGATGCAGATGACATTTAAAGATTTGTTCTGAGGGGCACCTGAAGAGCTCCCTTTCTTACTGTGGTGGCCAGTTTAAGACAGTAAATAATGTGGCTCGGTGTTTCTTGGTGAGATGCAGAGAATCTGAGGAAGGAGGAAGTGGCCTGGGGAGACATGCCTCTTGTTTTAGAAGTTTGCTTCCTTGGGAAACTGCATTTTTGGGTGGTGACATTTCTCTCAGGGACAATGTAGGGAAAGGTAATTACGTTTAATAGAAATGCTGTGTGTTCTGCAGGGACCCTCAATTTACAAGTACAGGGTAAGTAATTAAGGGTAATGGAAGAGTTGCTTTCTAAACAAAGACTGGTTGGTAGCTGCCTTTCTCAGACGGTGTTTGTGGGAAGAACCTTCCTGTTTTGTATATCAATTTCTTAACACTTGTGCTCCTCCAACACATCGAGTTAATATACAACAAACTCCCAGGAAACATCTGTCATCTTCTTTTATGTAAATATAAGTTTTTTTGTGCATCCATCTATTTAAGCATGAATAGAATTTTTCTACTATCTCGATGTTTTTTTTTTTTTTTTAAAGTTCTTATCAAAGAGGTCCTTTAAGCCAGTGGATTCCGGAAAGGAAACAGTCAAACAAGATTCTAAACAATCATATTTTCCACTAACTAATGGTAACTAATGGTGGCTATTAAAGGAATATGAGAGTTAGGTAAGAGCTAGGAAGAATGATTTCTTTATTGTCCATACTCTTTCATTTTGCAATATTTCTGTATTTCTGTGTTCTGGAAGGAACTTAGAAATGTCTTTTTTTATTTGTTTGTTTCAGGCATTCTCACTTCAAAAGTATTTTTTGTCTTGATATGTTAAAAAATTGGTCTATTTTATTTTTAGGTGCTTTTTTAGGGGGGGAAGCATCTGTATACAGTCACGAAACCAGAAATAAACTAAGAATAGTTTATTTTGGTATTTTAAAAGTGAACCACCAAATTCACTGTGCTTTGCCTGATCAGTTTTTGAAACTGTACATTAAAATGTTTCTTCTAGTTAAATGACACATAAAACATATTCTTGTAAAAAATCCTATAATACATTAGTATGTAAAATGAAAACCTTTCCATACCCCCAACTTCACCTTCCAGTTCAACTTCTCTCTTCAGGATTAGCTTTTTTTTTTTTTTTTTTTTTAAGATTTCATTTATTTATTTATTTGAGAGAAAGAGAGAGAGACAGAGAAAGCACAAGCAGGGGGGAGAGGCAGAGAGAAAGGGAAAAGCAGACTCCCCACTGAGCAGGGAGCCAGCCACGGGGCTCTATTTCAGGATCCTGGGATCAAGACCTGAGACAAAGGCAGATGCTTAAACATCTGACCCACCCAGGCACCCCAGGATTAACTACTTTTAACAGTATGACTGACATACATCCTTCCTGATATTTTACTTTGCATACCAACTCATGCACATATGCAAATCCATAGTTTTAAAAGTACATTGAATCAGGCCAGTCATATTGTTCTGTACTTGCTTTTTTTACTTACTAGTATGTTAGGATTTTTCCAGGCCATCAGAAGACTCTCTATCCCAGTCTTTTTTATTAGCTTCATAATAACATTTGTTGTACTGAAGAAATTAGTGCTATACTTTATCCATTTTCCTGTTAATGGATGATTATATCGTCTCCGTGTTTTTTCTTTTTGCCATTGCAAGTCTTGTTGGATTAACATCCTTCCACATTTATTTGTCATTTGTAGGATAGACATTTATAATTAGGGGGTGGATATTTAAATTTTGATTAGTATCATCAAATTGCCTGCTTAAAACTGGAGATATCAATTTTGATGTTCATCTGAACAAAGGATGAGAATATTTCCTCCTAAATTCTAGAAATCAGTGTTTTTTTAAAGTTTTGCCTATCTAGTGGTGAATATTTTCCTGTGCTTGTATGTGCATTTCCCAAAGTACTATGGAGGCTGGTAATTTTTTTCTGTTTTTTTTTACTAGCCATTTGTATCTTTTTGTGTGATTTCCCGTTTTGTTTTTGTTTTTGTTTTTGTTGGTTGTTTATTATTCTGCCAGGTCTTGATGAACAATTTCTGGTTCCTATGGTGGTGCCTGGGCTCATGTGTTAGTCTAGTTTTAAGTTGCTATAATAGAGCTCATGGTTGTCAGATGCTGAAGGGGCTTCTTAAAATGCCTTAAAAAAAAGATATTTGTTTGTTTGTTACGCAATTGTTGTAACTCTAGAGTTGGTTTAAACATTTCCAGAAACAACATGTAAGTTTGTGGTATTGAAACCTAAAACCACTTATTTATTTAGAGAAAGTGTGAAAACAGGGGAAGGGCAGAGGGCAAGGGACAGAGAGAGAGAGAGGAGCAGACCCTCACTGAGCACAGAGCCCCATGCAGGGCTCAATCCTGTGACCTTGAAGATCATAACCTGAGCAGAAATCAAGAGTAGGACGCTCAGTGGATTGAGCCACACAGGCACACCTGAGGGGATTCTTAAATGAGGCTGAAGCTCATTTACCTTCTTGCAGGTAAATTTAAAAATGAAATTTATGTATTTCCTGTTACTAAAAAATAAATATGGCAAGACCATGGCAGGTTGAGGGTTGGGTAAGGATGCCTAATTTGTTGACAATTGAAGACTTGGGAATATGCGATAATTTTGCAGTGGTAGGGGAGCAGTGTGCTGGCTAATTCACAAAGCAGTACAGGACTCGAAGAAATGTAGAGCATAAGTGAGTCAATAGGTACATAGCACTCTTCTTATTTTATTGGTATTGGTTGACTTAAGCCACTACTGAATGTACTGGTTTCTCAAAAAAAGAAAAAAAAGTGAACACATAATATGGAATTCTTTTTAAAAATTTAAAAAAACTCGAAAGAAGTGGAAAATAAATCAGAGTATTAACACCCCAAAACAATATTTTCTCTTTAAATAGAAGGTTATATAGCTAGGAACATATGAAATAGATGCATTTTGTGTCTTTTACAAATGTGTGTCATAAAACATGTTCCTGACTAACCCCTTGAAAAGGAACTCCAATGGCCTGAGGTCATGAGCCAAGTTTGAGTTCCTTAAGGTTTGTTTAGTTTTTTTTTTTTTAATTGATGTTTAGCTGAAAATCATTGCCAATAAAATGGTAAATTGGTAAGATAAGGACATTGTCATTTTTTACCTAAGAAAACTCTTCAAGGAATTAAAAATTTCCGTAGCTTAGGAATACCTGCCAAACTCTGAGAACTTTTACTGATTAATATAAAAATCCTACCTTAAAAATGGATCATCTTTTCTTTATTTTTTGTGAAATAAAATTATATTTTAAGAATTATAGAGATGGAACTTTAATGGTCAGATTACTAAATTCAGTGATAGAAGTTCTGATGGTTGCTAAAAATTTGAAATGCACAACTACAAAAGATATATTTGTTCATATATTTAGAATATTTAATATAGTTGCCCACCTTAGCAAGCTGGATAATGGACCACCTTGTTTCTTGTCTTAGCAAGAAAATCCCGAGTAAGGAAAATATTGTGAAACAAGTGGTTTTAGGTTTCGATACCACAAACTCATGCTGTTTCTGGAAATGTTTAGACTGACTCTAGAATTATGATAACTGCATTATAAAGTCTGGCACAAGACCTTCCTTCAGGGTCTAGGGAGAAGGTGGATAGGAGATGACCAATCTCTTTGGCTAAACATTTATTTTCTATTTGAATTTTAGGTGGTTAAACAAGCTTGGGTTTGCTGTAGTCCATCATGAATCTGTTACGAAGGATGAAGGTATGTTCCATTTTAAATTTCTGAAAATTTAGCAAGAATATTAGGATGAGATGGATGGAAATACAATGTCAAGTTCTATGCATAGTCTTGTCCTAATGAAACATACTTTGGCATTTAAAATTATCTGAAAATATGTAGAAGCAGACATATTCCCACAGACTCACCGACATGGAATAGAGCTTCCCATGCTGGCTAAGAATGCTTTTTACACTTCACCCACACATGAGCAGCGGTAGGCTTCACTGACATCTCGAACAACTGCCAGTGCAAATGTTTTATTGCCTCACTCACTGAATTCTTACTCAGAGACACGATCTCGTCATGATCTAGACAGATAACTTTCATCCCACTATTTCCTCTCTGATATTTTAATATTTCCACCAGGTGTAGGATGAGGCTAATTACTCTAAGTCTTGTGCTAGGAAACTAAGTGTCAGATTAGGACACAGGCCATATTTTTAGCTCAGTCTGTAGTTCTCTGGGTTCAAAGCTACAGGAATCAAAATCTTCTTAATGATGCAATTACTCCTGAATATTGAGAAGAAGGAGGCTTTCGGTGCCAGGGTCACAGAGTTAATAGTATTTATGAAGTGTTCAGGCCATATAAAACTTGGGAATTGGAATGTGGGGTGTTATACCTTTGGATAGCAAAAATTATAATAGCTGAATGTGAGAAATGGAAAAGTGGTAACGTGATTTACAAGAATAAAGAACTACAGCGCAAGAGTGTGAAATCAGTGTCCGGACCATCTCGTTGGTCCTCTTTGCCACAACATCAATACCCATTGTATATTTGAAATGCGGTTATAGATTGTGAGGGAAAAAATCATTATACAAAAATCTTCTCCCTATCCTGATATTTAAGGCCTTCTGTGATATGGCCTCAAGCAAACTTTCAGCTTCATTTTTTTTTTTTTTTGCCCCATCTGTTAGGGGTCTCCGTATAGTTGGCTCAGACACAACACCCTCAACCTGGTACTCATATTACTCTGTGCGCACTGTTGATGGTTTACTTATGCTGCCATTTTCAGCTCCTTATGGCTCCCGTGATCAAAATGAATCACCCCTGATTTTATGATCCCTTAGTATATGACTCACACCTCTTTTGAGGAATTATTTTGTTTTCCCTGAGCTATGGCTAGTCCTCTTCCTACGTATTAGACACCAGTGAGGGCAGAAACCCTAATATGGTTATTCGTTTTTTCCCCTCTTATGTAATCTCCTTGCACCAGGTAGCCCCATAGATGAGTCCTTTCTGAATCGGATTGGAATTGCAATAGCCAGATGGAGCAAAACCTCTGCTCATGCATTATGGAATGAGTGATGACAGTGTTGAAACATAAAACATTTTCATTTTTGTATAGAATGCTACAGTGAGAGTGAACAGGAGGACCCTGAAATAGCTGTGGAGACACCACCCCCTCCTTACTCTGCAGAGACTTTCTCTCCTTTGGTACGTACTGACCTCATTAGTCTCTTGGTCACGATCAAGTGCGTGGGTGTCATTCCTTCCAATGGCATAGAATGTACTTTGACCAATAAATTTTTAGAATGGGCTAAGTTAAGGTACCTGCCAAGCAGCAAGTGCAGCTCTCAAATTTTGAGTCTTCTCTATAGCAACACCCCGATATGAAAAAATTGGTTTATCTGTGTGTGACCCACAGATGTATCTTGCTGACAGGACTTATGGTAATGCACAGGGCTTCTAGGTTAGTGCTTGCAGGCAGAGATTTGTTTTATAATGTTTACTTATACCCTACTGGTCTTCAGACGGAGCTGAGAGTACCTTTCCTGTGTGCAGGCATTATAACAATGCAAAATGAACGTAAAGGGGATGAAGGCCATAGATGAAGAGAAATTAGAATCCAAAAGACATCAGGAAGCCAGGAATGGGGTTAGTGCATTCAATCTGCGGGTAGAATAATTTTTTTGTATATTCACTAGAGAGAAGTCCATGTTTAATTCTCAGCTTTGGAAGCATCCATTGTAAGTTCAGGTTATTCATGGATGTTAAGACTGAGGCATGTTGCTTTGTATTTATTATTTATTTATTTACTTATTTATTTTTTAGTTTTAGAGTTTTTAAATTAACATATAATCTATTATTTGTTTCAGGGGTACAGGTGTGGGATTCATCAGTCTTACACAATTCACAGCACTGACCGTAACGTGTGCTATTGTGTTGCTCTGTATTTAGATGCTTGTTGACTTTATAGTGATAGCCCCTAGAAGGATCCAAGCAAAGTTTATTTGGGGAAGTTTATCTATGGTTCTTTTGCCTTCCATGTGGCAGGACTTATGTAGGTGCTTTAAATAAATAACCATTTACCACCGCCCCCAGTACCCCTGAAAAGCAGTATTATTTAATCTGAATTTCACTGATTATTAATGAACATCTCTTCGTATTTATTGGCCATTTGAATTTTATTTTGTCTAGTGTCTGAAATATTTAGCATATTTTAGCTGTCTTACTATTATTATTTTGTGTTTATAAAGTTTCTTTATTATCCTATCCATTAACTCTTTGTCAGTTAAAAGTAAGGTACATCTCCTTTTCTGTTTCATGGCTTTTACTTTTTTAGACGGTTTCATGATTTCTTTTTGTAGACAGTTGTTCTTGATTTCAGTGTGGCAGGTTCATCCATTACTTCTGTTGTGGTTAGTGCCTTTGTTTCTGGTTTTAAACATTGTTTCTTATTGTTAGGTCATGGAAGGTGGATATGGCTGTCCTCATCTCGTGATTTAGGAAACAGAAGTTCAGAGGTAGAATGGTCTGGCTACGCATGCAGTGAACGGGGTGCCTCAGAAGGGAACCCTGGTGTGTCTTGTTCTATTGTACATGTTCTTTCCACCCCCGCTACGGTGTTTGTCCATCTTTGGACCCAAGTAATGGGAAGTTCTGATAGGTTACAGCAGCAACTTCACCTACCGACCTCTTCCGTCAGAATTTTTTATTTTGTGTGATGAAGTTTACATCTTTGTGTTTTTGCCAGTTTCTGGATTTAGGATATTAAATAACATTTAAATGATGACCTTTACTGTTGTCACCCGCTGTCAGTGGAGAATTGTGGTCCCTTTTCTAGTTTACTTGGCTAGCAACCAAAACCAGAAATAATTATTTGTTGACTGAGTGTGTTTATCAAAATCTCTATGCAATAGGACTAGTCTATTAAATGAAGCAAAATTAAACTTTGAATATGGTAAAATTTAGACTGGTTTTTGAACTAGACTTACAATATGTCCCATTTTAATATATTAATAATGTGCCCTTAATGTAGTCTTTCTCTTCTTTTAAAATCAGCTTCTGAATTTAGGAAAGACTAAATAGAAACACCTTGGTTTAATAGAGAAACATTTATTTTTGTTTAGTTTTTCTGTTTCTGTCTCTCTTTGTCTCTATCTCTCTTCCCTCTCTCTCTTTCTAGCTCTGTCTGTCTCCATCTCTATGTTTGTCTTTTCTTCTTCTCTGTCTGTCTTTCCTATTTTAACCTGTGTCCTCCATCCTTCTCTTCCTGAAATTCTCTCTCCTTCCTACTGTCTGTCCCCCATGACACTTTTATGATTCAGTTTAGTTCTAAAATACTGTGATTTTTAGTATTCTAGTGGCAACTAGTATCACAGCTTACTGCGAGCATTGCCAGGCATCTAGAGCTCTATCGAAAGTAAAAACAACCAACTTGTCTTTTTAGATGAGGGATCATAGTTCAGTTGAATTACACAATGAGAGTCTTACCTGATGTTACAGTAGAAGCTCAGGGAATGCTTGTTTCAAAACAAACAAATGAAGGGATGTATATGAGACCAGTAAATTAGGTCATTGAAGTCGGAGGATTCTTTAGGATTTTCTGAGTCATTAATCAAATGTTATTTTTTTAAAATTCTAAGTTGAGCATTTTTCTGGAAGGCCATAAGGCTAACATTTTTTTTCTAAAGAAATATATTGGAAATAGATAAATGTTGAACAGTTAGATTTTATTTTCCTTAGAAACAGAATATGTTCCTCCTGTTCACATATTTTCCAGGCAGATTTGTTTTTGTTTCCTCTTGTTTCTGAAAAATAGACATGCAAGACACTTGGTTAAAATAACATTTAAGCTTTTTATTGAAACCAATGAAAATTGAAAAACTCATGGTAACTTTTTTCCAGAGAGTGAATCAACTTACTGTTTTGGCTCAATCTGGCATAAGCTAGCCATGACTGAGGTATATAAGCCTAGGTGAAAATTTTTTTCCTCTAAGTTCTTGCTTTAAACAAACTGAGGGTTGCTGGGGGGAGGGGGTCGGGAAAGGTGGGTGGGGTAATGGACATTGGGGAGGGTATGTGCTATGGTTAGTGCTGTGAAGTGTGTAAACCTGGCGATTCACAGACATGTATCCCTGGGGATAAAAAATTGTTTATAAAAAATAAAAATTTAAAAGACAAAAAATATATATATATATATATTGGGTAGCGAGCTTTCATTTTGGAATGATGACTCAAAAATATAAAATAATGCTATTCTGGGAAATTATCTCCCAAAAATTAGAATCTTGAATTAAAAATGTAATTCAGTGTCCAGTCATTCTAATTGCTGCAAACTGTAAGATGTCAACAGTGGACCAGTTTGGACCTCTGCTTCTAATGGCTGGCACCACCTGCCTCGAGAGAATAAAGAACACTTGAGGGTCTTCTCTGAGTGAACAAGACGCTTCTTCTTGAGAAGACTTCACAGGATGGAGAGTTTAAAGGACATCCATCTGATTCACAGAGCAGTTAGAAATGGGGACCTTTGACAGGCTTACTAAAAAGGCTTAACGTAGTTGGGACCCTGTATATTTCACTTGGGAAGGTTCTGTGTAGAAATCAGTATCCATGATTCCTTGAAATCCATGATTCCTTGAAACCCACAAAAGAGCAAAAAAGGAACTGACTTCATTCACATTTCAAATTCAGTAATAAGTTACAAAGTGATTTAAGAGCTTAGGCATCAATAAAAATTGGTTACACATGTTTTGTCTCTAAGTTTATTTATGACAAGCATTGTCTGGTAATTTGATCTATGTATGTTTATTCATTCATTTAACAAATTTTGTTGAGAGCCACGATTCTAAATATTTGGGACACATGAGTAAACAAAGACAACAATTTATTTCTTCACAGAGTCAAGCTTTGAGTTGAGAGAGACTGATAATTAATAATCACTATTCTAAGTACATTATCTGCTATGTAGTAGAAATAGAGTATGGTGAGTATGGGGAGATAAGGTGCAGGAGGTGGGATTGTGGTCATGAACAGAGTACCAGGAGAGCCCAAGTGAGAGGTAAGGTCTGAACAGAACTCTTGGAAGGTAGTGTGAGCGATAGGCGAATGTTCGGGAAGGAGTTCTCTAAGCAAAGGGAAGAGTTAGAGTCAAGATCTCCTTGGTGGGAAGGGAGCAGGGCAGGGAGGCCAGTGTGGCTGAAGCAGGGTGAGTTAAGATGAGGATAGCAGGAATTGAGGTTGGAGGGTAGTGGTGGCCATATCACCCAGGGCCCCAGGGCCCCTTAAGGACTTCAATGATTTGAGTGACTTAGGGAGCCTTTGGGAGTTTTGAGCAGAGGAGTGATGTGATCAGTTTCCATCTTAAAAGGACCAATCAGTCTACTTTATGGGAGAGACCCTGGGAGGTGGGGGTAGGATAGAAGCAAAGAAATATAGGGAGGGTTGCAGTGATCTAGTGTGAGAGATTGGGGTCAGGGCATAAGTGAAAAATGGGATGGGCCGATTTTTGAATTTGGTTGGAAGATGGACCACCCAGTGGGTAGATCAGATAGGATAGAAACTGTGAAGGTAAATATTTATAACGCAAGCTTCGAAGAGTGCCTGCATATTATCTTAGCATGGTCGTCCCCTTATTTTGATGCTTTTTAGAAGTATAATTCTTTTTATGTCTACATGGTGAAAAAAATCACCAAAGCAAACCAAAGAAGTTGTAAATAAAAATAAACACTGCCAACCATGGCCCCTTGGCCAGCAGCAGAGGAGGAAGTAAAAAATGAAACACAGAAATGGGTAAAATCAATTTTAAAAATTCAAACTAATTTTGGGAGGATGAATCTCATATAGCTGTTTACTAGATGTCACTCGATCTTTTGATACAGGTACCATATACTAGAAATCCTCACAACTGAGAGTTGTATGAAAAATTTATTAGTGGCTACAAATACAAGCCAGGTAAAGGTAGAAAGAAAATTCATCTTTATAAGAGTTATCACAAGCTCTATGGTTGAACATTTAATTGATTTCAAGACGACTTCTTCTTCTTCTTCTTCTTCTTCTTCTTCTTCTTCTTCTTCTTCTTCTTTTAAAGATTTATTTATTTGAGAGAGGGAAAGAGAGAGACAGAGAATGAGTGCCCTAGTGAGGAGAGAAACAGGGAGAGAGGGAGAGAAGCAGATCCCCTGCTGAGCACGGATCCCAATGCAGGACTTGATCTTACAACCCTGAGATCACAACCCAAACCAAAATCAAGGCTTACTTATCTGACTGAGTCACCCAGGTGTACCTGATTTCAGAACTTCTAAAATTAGCCTTTACATCTTTGCCCCTTGATTCAGCAGTTCATTTGACTCCTCGGGCAGTCCATCACAAGCCATGGAGCTGCCCCCAACCCCTCAGACCTTCCATTCCCATGGGACCTACAATCGGTTTTGCCAGAGTTCTAGAAATAGCAGGAATTTCTCTTTCTTTGTCTAATCTCTCTTTCTTAAAAAAAAAAAACAAACACAAAACACGTCCAGATCAGTCTTCCCAAAGTGTGGTTCACCTGGATAAGTGTGAATCACCTGCACAAGACCGTCCCAGGACTCCTTGTGCTTATCAAATTAATTCTTGACTTGTTAGTGTGGTATTTGAGGCCCTTGGGTTTACTTCAAGCTCTCATTACAGTCCTGTTGCTGATTTCTCCTCTATTGGCAGCCCAGTCAACTGCCTGCTGTCTCCCCAAAGCTTTCCAGACATTTCTGCTCTTGTACTTGCATTAGTAAAGTTTCTCCACTGGTAGGATCCACGTGCTCCCACCGCAGTTCCATTATCTCCAGTTCAGATGTGACTTCCTCCACTAGAGCTTCCTCGTCCTCTAAATCACGATAATTCTGCCCTCTTCTGAACTCTGTATGTTCCTATTTTCATGGGGTTGAGAAGGCAGGGGGGACCTTTTTCAAGTTGTTATCATTTGACTTGTATTATAGCTGGGCTGTGTGGACTTGCCCCAAGCAGACAGCTGGCAGGGAGACTGTCTCCACACGGGGCTCTGACTCAGAAGGCTGAGGAACTCTTGGCTCACCTGTTTTGGGGGAGGAGAAGGTGTCACCCACAGAGAGCGCTGGGCGCCAAACCACGGGCTTGGAGCTGTGGTTTGAAAGCAAGCCCTGGCTCTGGTTTTCCCCTCCTATTTATAAGGCAGAAGTAAAAAGTCTGCTAGCTTTGTTGGTTGCTGAGGAATGTGGGGAAACGGGGTCTCTCCTTATTGTAAGTTAAGTTGGTGCCTCCATTTTGGCCATTTGACTGTCTGTAAAAAAAATTAAAGCACTCACATGTTTGTGTCAACTATTCCACTTCTAGGAATTTACCCTATAGATAAACTCAGCTGCTGAAAAAGGCAGAAGGATGTTGGGAAACCACCCAAGTGCCCATCAAAAGGGGAGCAGCTAACGAAATGCAATACAGCCAGAGAATGGACTACGTCATTATAGCCAAAAAAAAAAAAAGCTCTATTTTTCCAGATGGGGAATGAGTCCCTAAATATACGAAATGGTAAAAGCAAGAACAAAGGGCATACTGCCAACAATGTAAACATTTTTTAAAGCTCAAGCTTTGGAGCCAGCCCAGACCCACTGCTTATGAGCCAGGGACCCTGGACAAGCTTTGTCACTTCTCTGGACTCAGATGCCTTATCTATAACATGGAAGTGCTAGGAGGCCTTTGTAAGGGCACAAGCATCATCTCTGGCAGTCACTTCCCTCCCTGGAGCTGCTATGAGATAAGAATGAGCTAACAATGGACTGTGCTTCATTCTTCAGATGTTATTAAACTCCTATAGCGTGCTGGACCCTGCCCGGGGTGGTAGGCGCACAGCAGTGAACAAGACAGGCCTGGTCTAGAGAGGGGGAGTGGGTGCTAATAAAAAAAAAAAAAAGGCGCTGAAATAGTATTATTTCTCTAATTATTAAATTATTTTTTAAAGATTTATTCATTTATTTTGGAGAGAGAGCACACATGCAAGGAAGGGGAGAGGCAGAAGGAGAGGGAGAGAGAGTCTCAAGCAGATTGCCATCTGAGTGTGGAGCCCAATGTGGGTCTTGATCCCAGGACCCTGAGGTCATGACCTGAGCTGAAATCAAGAGTTGACCACCCTTGGGATTTCTGGGTGGCTCAGTTGGTTAGGAGCTGCCTTCAGCTCAGGTCATGATTCCAGTGTCCTGGGATCGAGTCCCACATCGGGCTCCTTGCTCAGCAGGGAGCCTGCTTCTCCCTCTGCCTCTGCCTGCCACTCTGTCTGCCTGTGCTCGCTCTCTCTGACAAATAAATAAGATCCTTAAAAAAAAAAAAAGAGAGTCGACCACCCAGACACCCCTCTAATTATTAAATTCTTAAAGTCAGAGGCAGTGTCCAATACCTTTTTCTTTACCCACAACATTTATGACTGTGCCTACCACAATTTGAAATGAAATACATATTTATTTAATGGACTGATAAATGGGCAAGCGGGTCATTATAACTTCATCCACGTTCTCTGCCGATCCCTCGCGCTACCGTTATTTCCCCGTGTGAGTTGGAACGTCACTATTTTACACTCATCTAATACTGTCCCATGAGTTGGAGGAAGATGATTTCATTTGACTTTGACAAAAGTTCTGCATTTTACAAACGAGGAAGCCAAGGAGAAATAAATATAGTTATCACAAATACCCTTTGCAAGCTTAAACTTACCTTTGACTAAGGAGATTCTTTCATGTTATCCCGTTTGCTCCTCTTGATAAATCTGAGTCAGCCAGGCGGGCCGCTAAGACATTGTGTGTGTGTGTGTGTGTGTGTGTGTGTGTGTGTGTGTGTGCACGCATCGACCATGTGCCAGGTACTGTTGCCGATAAAGGGATGCTGAATTGAAATGGACCGTATCTTCCCCCCATAGCAGGCAAAGTCTGAGTTGAGGAAGAGGCACAACAAATTTGTAATTCAAACAAAGAGTCCCAAGTGCTGACAAATGCTGTGTAGAAGATAAACAGGGGTAACGGCTGGGGAGTGGCTGGGGTTGAGCGTGGGGAGGATGTTCTCTCTGACTGTGAGGCTGAAGAGCCTGCTGATACTTGAAACGACACCAAAATGGTGAGAAGGAAGCAGCACCCAGAAATCCACAGAGAGAATGTTTCAAGCAGAAGAAACCTGTGCTCAGGGAATGGGAAGAAGGCTCCTGTGACTGGAAAGGAGAGGGAGGTGGAAGGAGATGGAGCTGGCGGGGCAGATGGGGCTCCGTCGAGGCCTTGTCAGCTGTGATGAAGGCTGCGGCTATTTTTGTGCTTGTGATGGGCAGTCATTAGCGGATTTTCAGCAGGGGAATATTGTGATCTATTTTATGTTCTAGAAATACTCTAGAGGCGCCTGGATGGCTCAGTCAGTTAAGCATCTGCCTTTGGCTCAGGTCATGATCTCAGGATCCTAGGATGGACTCCCACATCAGGCTCCCTGCTCAGTGGGGAGTCTCCTTCTCCTTTTGCTCCGCCCCCTTGCTCATGCTTGCATGCTCTCTCTCTCTCTCTCAAATAAATAAATATTTAAATAAAATCTTGAAAAGAAAAAGAAGCACTCTGTTATTTTTTGGAGGATGGACTAGGGTAGTGAGTGGGTGGGTAATGGTGGCAAGGAAAAGCCAAAGGAATATGACTTAGAGGTAAGGTGGTTTCTTTAAGGTCACTTGGATAGAAGGGATTGGAGAGAGGAGCAGGTCTTTGCTACCTTATCATATGGGGGGTCAGATGGGGGTGTGTGCTCTACAAGGTTTTTGGGTTTTTAGAAGAATGCTTTTACTAGGATATGGCAGAAATACAGACAGTACTTCCTAGGGTTTAACAGCAATTGACTGGTTTGCTGTTACTAATGTGGTCAGTAAAAGAGAAGGAAAGCCATATGGATATGTTCCTTTTTTTTTTCTCATTTGGTTTTATTATGTTTAATCTTAAGTTATTCCTGTATTTTCTTTTTTTTTAAATATACTTTGACTAATGTTGCTTAACATTTATATGCTGACTTACTTCATCCTAATTACAGAATGTTGGTGGCCATCTTAAACTGTTTTCCCTAGGTCAAATATGTGTTTTTAAACAATTCAAGGATACTCTGGTTTCTCTTCAGATTGTATAAATCTTTCGCCTTTTTAAACAATTCAAGGAAAAAGATTTTAGAGCTAATCAACATTTGAGCTAAGCTTCTTTGATAAATACAAATATCTTAAGTAAGTGTGGAATCACTAAATTCTACACCTGAAACTACTATTACACTGCATGTTAATTAACTGGAATTTAAATTAAAAATATACATTAAATGGGAAAAAGACAATTAAATGGGAAAATGACAACGCATATATGAAAATTAGAATGATACTGAAAAGATTAGTATGGCCCCTGTGCAAGGATGACATGCAAATCCATGAAGAAAATGGGAAAAAGCAATATTGATTTTTAACTTAATCATACAGTCATTTCATTAAAACTTAGATCTTTAATGTCTTTAAATATTATCATTATAAAACTCAAATATTCTGAAATGAACCGCTGTGCAATTATTAACCTCTAATAGATAAAATAATAATTTTGTTTGAGATCATGAGAATATTTTATGGGAGTATTTGCATTATAATCAGTGACAGTCACTCCTAGATCCTGGGGTTAGGATAAATCATTTGTAGCAATTCTACAGAGAATTTTGGGGTGTCCCTCCATAAGAGACTGAACTACTCCAGGCTGTTTTTCTTCCAGACCATTTTGTATTGACATTAATTTGTTACCAACTATATGTCAGGCACAGATGTAAAAAATAGGCAAAAATAATAGTTAAGAACAGCCTGTTCTCAAGTATCTTACAAAAAAAATGAGCAAGTCCATCAGCAATTATAGAATTAGTTGACAAATAAAGTGACATTCTACCTGGTATGATAGAAGGAAGCCTGGGAGTACCATACAGAGCTACCCACCTGGTCTTGAGACCATTGAAGTCTTCCTGGAGGAGGCAGTCCTTGAACTGATACTTAAGGATGGGCTTATGTTAGTACATGAGAGACTGTCACGTCTTCCTGCCTTCATTAGATTTGCAGTGAGAAGTTTTGTGAGTATATTACATGGATGGTTCATAGAAGGCACTGAGCTAAATGTTCTCTTTTGACTGTGGCTATTGTTAGCTACACGTGGTAGAAATAATGACCTGTGATTTAGCACCATATTATCTATAAAGCACGTTTCCATTGTGACAGCTTTCCAAGATCACTTTGATTCCTATTTTGTTAATCTCTCTTCTAATAAAAACTCCCTCTGGACTGATACACATCATCTGTTTTCTTATTTTCTCTTTCTGTCTCTAGTTCTTCCTTGTTTTTTCCTTGCTCACTCTTCTTTTTTCCATTTAAAAATCAAATTTCCACATGTTACATGGTGCAAGAGAAGAGATGATGGATTGAAAACATTTGAGTTGTGTTTGAGTAGTACCTCCAAAAGGAATATGCTTCACAGAAATTTCTGATGCTCTATGAACATGTCTTTCCTTGGTCCATTAAGCAGTTTTGAGGTACCAAAAGGTTTATGGAAAAAGTGCTACAGCAGCTACGTGCACAGGATTTTGCTCAAATAGCCCATTTTGCTAATCAAATTACAGTAATATCAACAGGAGCAACAGGGAAAGCTTGCACTTGGTCTCTTTTCAAAAAAAGGATGCTGGCCCCACCAAAGCCAAGTTTTACTAAAATAGCTCACAATGGGGGAATGTATTGGGACTAGGTCTGAATGGTATTTTTGTTAATATTTATTTTCTAGATCATTCTAATGAGTAAACAAGTCTTGGCATTTATTTGGGCAGCTTGGGGTCTGTGCATTATCTCCTCTAGATAACAAAGGTTTTATTTTGTGGGTTATAGATCTTTAATCTCCTAGTTGTTAAATGATCTGAATGATTTAAGGCAATTGATTTGCAAACTCATTGACACATTCCTGAGTGGAAAGTTTTCATGTCTGTACAAATGTATTATTAATAAGGTGCCTGTGATGAATAGTATATTAACTGGATATTTTAATGTTGTGCTTCTAAAAAGTGGATTTACTGATTATTTGACAATGCATGTCTAGTATTTAGCTAACTGAGCATACATTGGGTAAATACAGGCTTTTCCCATTAGAAGTCAGAGTTTAGAACCTACAAAATTCTTGGGAACATACTAGATGGAGATCAACCATTCTGAGTTAGTTGAAATGATTCTGAGGTTTTGGGGAGAAAAATCCTAGTTTGCTCTTTGGCTTCTTCCCACTAACCATTTCTTTTCTACCACTTTGGAATGTTGAATGCTTGAAATTGATGAACCTCAACTATAAAATGTCTTCTCTGTCTCATCTGCCATTGGAGATATATGATGACCAGAGAACACTGTTGTCTCTGTCATCTTGATTTTTGGATTTTATTGACAAAGAAAATGAAAAATGAGGGAACAACATATAGTTGTCAGATATTTATTTTGCTTTGTAGGACATTAAAAAAAACTTTAAAAAGACAAAAACTAACATCTACTGTCACCATTTTCCAAAAGAAGTCATATTATTTTACCATGAAAATGAAACTAGGATAAAATCTCAGAATAAACGAAGTCCTTTCCAAGAGAAGGTGATTGGTAATGTTGCACTGATGTTTTCTCCATGAGCAGATGAACATTTTGCCAAGGACTCTTACTCATTCTTGCATTGTATGTTAGGAGCTGCTTTTAGAAGATCCCTGTAACATCAGCTTACTTCTCACAGTCTAGGTGCAATTGCTGGTTTCTCCTTAGTGAATTAAGAGTTTGCAGTGGATTCTTACCTTTTTTGGTGAACATTTATTAAAGATTTCAAATTATTAAAGAACTAATGAGCTAACATGATTTTACCTATGTAGTTACAAGCTATTGCTGGGTATGTGCTAAAGAATATATATATGAAATCGGAGAAGAGAAATGTATGGGCTTTGTCCACATCCATGGTTTCCACTCAGTTGATATTTTGCTTCCTGTCTGGCTTCAGCTTTTGTTTTCTCTCTCTTAATTACCTTTCTCAAGGGTTTTTGCTCAATCAGTGAGAATTCAGTGGTTGATTACAATCTACTTTTTGCTCAAAGTATCCTTCAGTATTTCAAAGAATCTCCCAAAGGGACCTTTTACATTTCTAGGGAGCATTGAAGAATAGGGTAAACCATGTTATGGAGATGTTTCAGATCCTTAAACAAAGAATCCAAAGTTATACAAATTGGTTTTGGGCAATGGAGTCATAGTTCTTGCCATAGGAATATAAATATCACGCAATTTTCTTCTGATTCTTTTTAAAGACTAGTTTAGGTTTCTTTGGTATCTTTTTAAATAAGACATTATGGTACACAACTGAGCCCCTGGCATGTCAAGTAAACTTGCAGTTGTAGATCCATAAGAAGTAGAATGAAATTTAAATTTAAATGTAATCTTAATTGCATTCCTTGTGGCAAATACTGGAAATACAGAATAGAAACAGACCAGTTCTCTGTCAGTGTATTTTACCAAGTCCTTGTAACCGTTTTATAATAAACTTTGCTGTGATCTGTTAAAGAATCTTCAAATTAAGTGATGAAGAAGTTTAAGAATTGTAATTTTCCCCTCATAGCAAATTTAACTCAAACAGAATAAAAAGGGATTGTACTAATTATCCTCACATGAAGTATAAGAATTAAGGTCTTGTGCAGGGCCAGTGCAGCTATTTCCCTATCCTAGAGATAAAAAGTTAAATATGGTGTCTTCAGCTGTTTGGAAAAAAAAAAAGGGTTAAATACAAGAACAAAAAGCAATTATTCTGAGTTACATTTGGTAAAACAAATGAAAAAAAAAAAAAGTGAAGACCCAAAGCTTGTGAATGGTTTTTAAAACAATTTGTTACTAATAGTTTTTTTTTTTCTGAAACACTGGAATACCTCTGTTAAAAATGGAAAATAGAGAATGTCAGTTTAATCATGATTTATTTTATTCTTTTTGGTTTTATTTGTGAAACAGGCTGCACAGCACGCATCTTCCTCTTCACCCAAATCTTGCTCTTCCTCTTCCTCGGAAAGTACAATAAAGACAAAGAGCAGTTTGGCCTCCTTATCTAGAGAGAGACAGTCCTGGATCGACATGGTGAACAGTTCCGCCACGGCTGACGATGAGGGACGTTCTATAACATTGGCTGTGCAGGTTCACTCATCTGCACCCTCAGAGGCAAACCGTTGTATGGCTCTGGAAAACAGCTTTGCCACATCAGAAAGTGGATTTTTGAACTCTTTGTCTAGTGATGACACATCTTCACTGAATAGCAACCTGGACCATCTGATTGTCCCAGACAAGCCCACTGGATCCAAGATGGCGGAGAGAGGTAAACCAAGAAGGTGTTTACTCTTTGCTAGAGAATGAATATTTGTGGGTGGATATAGAGCTCTAATTCGTAATAAGAAGAATGTTGAAAGTCATGGATGATGATTCAATAATTAAGCAATCACATGGGGCTAAGGCCAAGGGCTGCTTCTGTAGGGAGTTTGTATGTGGAAGGCTCCAGCTTCAGGGCCATTAATTACCCACATAAGTGCCACTGGCCACATGCTTACAGTTATTAGACATGTGATTTTCTACCAATCTGAGGAAAAACTTGACTCATCTTTGGTCCCATGTCCTATGCCCTGGAGCTTATGGTGATTAGATCAGGGTTTTGTAGATTGGTATCTTGTGGTTCCAAATAAATGGAGAGCAACCACCTACCCTGGGCCACAACCACAGAAAAGGTCTGGCTCCTCGTTAGTTGACTCCTGAAGGTGTCAGTGTGGTTAACAGGGAGCCGACAATATGTATGCACTTTGGAAGGCAGCACTAGAACTTTCAAACACAAAGAAGAGCATGGTTTATGCTTTTGGAAAAAATAAGACAAAATGAAATATTTTAAGTCTTATAGCAAAGGAAACAGTTCATGGAGTATAGAAATTAATAATGTGAACTTTCTTAATACTCTGATAGTTGGTCTTTATCTTTTGTTCAGTGGAACTTTTTTTATTATTAGTTTTCAGTCATGATGTGTCTTTTTGGATGGTTTGTACCTTATTTACTAGGGTGTAAAAACATACTTGCCTGATACAAGATACTGGGCAACAAGATAATGCCGAGTTTGGTTGTATTTTTTCAGTGTACTTTTGAAAGAAAGTTGACCAGTGAAATTCTCATGCTGTCTTTCCAGAATGGCCCGAAGACACAGATGACCGCTCTCCCCTCTCCCCTAGCATAATCAGGGAAAGTTTATTTAAGTCCTCAAATTTTCAGATATACCCTATTAATTTAACATTTTGTATCAGGGTAATTTAATCCAAGGATCACAACTGTAGTCCCAGTTGTGTGTGTGTATTCAGTATTTTGAAATCTGCAAATCTGAATGCTCAGGCTGGGAACTCATTCTCTGAGTCACCACAATTGTTACCACTCCTTGTGTCCTTCCCTGAAGATGGTTCACCCAGTTGAGTTACCTGCCTGGCAGCCATGGCATTTGTGTCTAATACCTCTAATTTAGGCCAGTGATCTACTTTACATTTAAAAAAAGTGGAGTGTGAAAAGTAACTGGTGAAGTAACCCTTGTCCAGAAGTGAAGGGGGTGGAGTAGGGGGCAGGGTGGAAAGAGCACTAGTGAGGCGTACAGGGGGTCATGGGTGGGCTCTGACGGATGGAACACAGGAGACGTGAGCTGGCCTCAGGTTTGAGAGGTGCTGTCCCACGAAGAAATGTTGGGCATAATCTCTGTCTCCTTGGAAGTACAAAACTAATGCAGATCGTGAGGATAGAAACTCAAGCAAAAAGGCCTAAGAAACTTCTTCTAATGCTGAAAATGGTTAAAAATTGAATGGGTTTCTTGGAAAGTAATGTATTCCTTGTCACTGGAGGTGTTTCCTCATTTTGAGACAATTGTTTTCATTGGGTATTAATTGCATATTGATCACAATCTTTATTCTTTTTTCAAAAAGATTTTATTTATTTGCTTATTTATTTATTTATGTATTTATTTTAGAGTGAGAGAGGGACAAGGAGAGAAAGAGCACAAGCAGCGGGAGGGGCAGAGGGAGAGGGAGGACTTGCTCTTCCCTCTGCACCTCTCCACTCTTTCTGAGGAGCGCAACCTGAGGCTTCATTCAGGGTTCCACCTCACCACTCTTGGCTTCGTGAGCTGAGCCAAAACCAAAGTGACAGATGCTCAACCCACGGAGCCATCCAGGCGCCCCACTGTCTTTGCTCTTACAAAGACATAATGAAGGGAGCACTTAAGTATCTTGAACTGCTCAGCCTCTAACTTGATACTTGGAAAAGTCTTCAAGATACAGGGCTGCTTGACCTAAAGAAAATCATGAAAAGTACCACATCTATTATTTTCTTGTGAAAAACTCTTACTTTAATCATTGGGCCATAGGTAGAACTAAAAATTGTCATGTGCGCACACACACACACACACACACACACACATCGCCCCAGGATGAGGTTGGCTTTAAAAGCAAAACAGAAAATAAATTCCCATTTGCATTCTTTCCCGAGGGATGACCCTGCAGATTGAGTTTTCTTTAGGATGAATAAGCTGCGAGTCACGGGAATATGTATGTACCTCTTGTCTGTGTCTACATGTCACTCTTGGGATGCGTGAGTTGCAGAGCTGGCTGGGGACCAACATCTCTCAGTCTGAGGAAGAAGAAACCTCGTATTTTAAAATTTTGAGTTAAGTGCAGGGTGACCAAAAAAATCTCTGTGCTTTTTCCAACAGCTTGACATGAAGGTATTCCTTTCAGTAGAAAGAAAGAGAAAATAAAAGTATTTTTCTCTCACTGATGTGTTGGCAGTTGCCATATGTCACACAATTTTTGCTGATGATTTTCTCCTGCTGCTGGGGATTTGGTTAAATTCCCAGAAGAGTTAAACCACATAAAATCATTGCTATGGAAACAGCAACCTGGTCTTTTCTTGCATTTGCTATGGTTTGTTCTTGAGTAATCAGACTGCATATTATGCATTCTTTTACATGTGTATATTGGCGTGCTGGAGAACAAGGTAGCTTTTCATTTCTGTGACTGCTAAAAATTATTTTTTAGCTGCCAATTAAGGAAAGAAAAGCTCTGACATTCCTGTGTCTGAAATATTGTTCAAGGCGTTTTTATGACAGGGATTGAAGTGTCGACATGGCCCAAGACAGGAGTTAGGATTTTAGGTTAAGTCCCAGTCTCAAGATGCATTTGCTAGAGAAAGAAGATTTTCTCCTAGAAAAGATTCTTAAAGGTTAATAACTGAGTCCTGAAACAAGTAGGGAACATGTGTTACAGCCTCCTTTTTATATCGACAATGAGAAAAATGTTTTGCAGTTATGCAATTAAAATTGTGGTTGCTAGAATTTTATACTGAATTTAAATAGCCTTTTAGACATTTCTTCCCTGCGGTGTAAGCTAATAAAAAAAATGCAGGGTGTTAATTGCATCCCATTGCCTTTCTACATTGGGAGTTCCAGAGTTCCATAGCTCTCTTGATTCTTCACTGAATTTTTCCTCAAAGCATAGTGGGAAAAGAGGTGATGGGGTTAGTGCAATATTCATCTCAGCTCAATTTTACCCCATATTGTTTCCTTCTTCTGTGAGACGTTATTTGGTCTATTACTTATGCCCACGTGATAATGACTCCCCTGTATGCCTCTATTTACATTATGCTGGCGATGTGGAGACAATTTTGATTATACTTATGCCATGAATGGAGTGACCATGCCCTGGATGCTAGAAAGCTAAAAAACCACTAATGAGATGAAAACCCTATGTTAATAAATGCTCAAGTACAAGTCCACTCAGAATCAATCTGGGAATCACGTTGAATAAAAAGAGTTGTTAATGAAGAAACAAGCGTACCGGAATATGCATGATATCTTAAGAATGTGACATAAATGAGCCAGATTTTAAGAGTCAGCAAATATTACCAAAAATTGCACATAATCTAAGTACAAACAGGATGAATGCCATATTATTTTAGCTAGCTAACTCAGCTTTTGTTGTAGGACTTATGCAGCATGCCTCTTTAGGAAGCAAGAAGATGAAAACAAAAAGTTGAATACGGAAGTCCATTCAATTTAATCTTATTTTTTTGAGTACCTAACATGTCCTCATGCACTTAGTCCTAACAGGAAGACACAGATGAACAAGACACAACTTCTGGACTAAAAACTTTTAACATCTTAATGGGGAGAGCGGGAGGAATAAGACTCATTTAACAGAAGAAAGCAGAGTAAAGTGAGTGCCACAGAGAGATAGAAGGTATTCAAGGGATTTAAAGGAGAGCAGGAACTCGAAATATGGAAAATCACATCTAGATAATCTGTGATCCAAGTGGGAAGATCTGCCTACAGAGAGGGGAGTCATGGGAAGGAGGGATGGAAAAGAAATTTGGATAATGTTGAATGCCGGGCTAGTGGTTTGTTTTATTTCATTAGAAAATGGATGAGGTACTCATATAATTGATGATATACTTTTTAATTTATTGATCACAATTTATTTTAAAGTCATGAAAAGCCAGCAAGAGTCAGGCTGGACTAATACCTGAGATACTATACTTTAGAAAAATTATGTCACTCTAGAATGTGGGGTAGAAGCATGTAAGGGGACAGAGGAAATTAGAAGAGTTAGGAAACTTTTGTAGTAGCTGGGGTGGTGGTGGATAGAGGAATAACGTAGAGACTGGAGGGCTTCAATAGCTCACCTATCAGGATGAGGACTGATCTTGGTCTTTGTATCTCTATTACTTAATTTAGTCCCTAGAAGATTTCCCAGTGATCCTATATTTCGAACTATAATTTGAGAAGGGATCTCAAAATAGAAGTAAATACTTACTATTGGGAAAGTCTTGAATCTATAATTGTTGACCTCAACGGTGCTGCTCTCAAGCATAGATGATCTACTACCTGCTTTGGCTGCTCCATGCCCAGTGTCTAACAATCCCTAGACGATGTCATGAAATAATGCTGTTAGGTTACCTGCAAATTTGTATCATGTGACTAGTTCATTTTATTTATGATTATAAGCATCTAAGTTATTTATTTATTTATTAAAGATTTTATTTATTTACTTGACAGATCACAAGTAGGTGGAGAGGCAGGCAGGGTGGTGGTGGGGGGGAGCAGGCTCCCCGCTGAGCGGAGAGCCCCAAAGGCTCAATCCCAGGATGCTGGGATCCTGACCCGAGCTGAAGGCAGAGGCTTTAACCCACTGAGCCACCCAGAAGCCCCTAAGTTGTTTTTTAGTGACTTTTGATTGCCTGATGTGATTAAACAGATTCTTTCCCCAATGACTTGTATTGCCACTTTTAGAGTATCAAAATTCATATATATAGGCTTATTTCTGCAATCTCTATTGTCTCTCACTGATGTTTTAACTTCAGTTTTGTCAGTACGGTAGTCAGAGTCTACCTTTATAGCATATGCTTTATTATTCAGTAGAACATTTTACTCTCTTTAGCACTCTCTTCAGGTAAGATTTCAATTTGATTTTCAAGCTTAATTTTAAAAATCACATTGGGATTTTTAAAATCTGAAAAACAACCTGAGGGTTTTGAAGGGGAAGGGGGTGGGAGGTTGGGGGAGCCAGGTGGTGGGTATAGTGGAGGGCACGCATGGCATGGAGCACTGGGTGTGGTGCAAAAACTATGAATTCTGTTACGCTGAAAAGAAATAAAAAAAAAATCACATTGGGATTTTGAAAAAAATTTTCTTGAAATTGGTTAGATTAATTTGGTGAGAACTGCTATCTTTAAAGCATTGAATCATTTCATCTATGAACATGGTATATTTCCCCATTCCACTCATTTTATGATTTTTAGTACTGTTTTCTTCTTATAAGTATAGCTTGTATCTTATTAAGTTTGTTCTTAGACCTTCTATAATTTTTCTTGCATTTGTGAATGGAATATTTTAATTCCATTATGTTTTATAATTATTATTGCTGATGTGAAGAGAGGAGGCTTCTTTTTCATATTTGCCTCATACTAGTCACCCTATGTTATGGTTAGAAGTTGTTTTAATTGTTTCTAGATAAATTTTCCTATCTTTATATAATGACTATTTTAGCTTATCCTTTCTTTTTCTTTTTTTTACTTGTGTGATCAGAATTCGCCTGAAGTTTATTTGCTTTTTTACGCTAAAATATAGTCTTTGGCACTATTGGTTGCACGTTATTTTTATTATCCAGTTAATACAATTCTGCTTTATCTTTATGAAATCTTTCATTTTATTTAGAACTATTTTGTTGGACCTTTGCTAGCTCCTTAAATTAATTGCCTAGTTGATTCATTTTTATACCTTTTTTCCTAATAAATATGTGCAGGTTCTGCATACCACCTTGACGGATACTTGGAGTTTGTGTTATGTAGTACTTTCACTGTTGACCATTTGCAAACAACAAGTTTTAAGAGTAATTTAACTTTTAATTTCTTCTGTAACCAAACCTAGTTGTAGAAGAGTTCTTAAAAATTTCGGTGAGCGCTCACTTTAGCAGCACACACAGTAAAATTGAAATGATACAGAGAAGATTAGCATGGTCCCTCCACAGGGATGGCACACAAATTCATGAAGCGTTCGTATTTTTGTTAACTGGAATTAAAATAAAAACTTACACACACACACACATGCCATTTAAAAATTTTCAAAGTGAATACCTTTTCAGCTGTCTGCATGGAATTCACAAAAGATCAATGACAAAAGGTCAGTGACATAATTTAAGGAACCATGATCTTTATAGAGAAAGATTACAGGTTTCTTGGAAAACGACAGTGGCTATGGCAATCTCTTTTAGCAATATGGTTACACAAAATTAAAGATGACTTCCCCTGATCTACATGTTTTCTCGAGAACAGTCTCCTACAGTTTACACTATTTGCTCTGAGAAGATTCCTGTGTATTTCTTTGAAATGCTTCTAATCTCATGGTGTCAAATTCCCTTTTTTTTTTTTGATCCTATAATTATATTTCTGGCCCTTTTTGGCTACTCTGGAGTTGTTTCTGTAATCATCCTGTGAGGATACCGGCACATGTCTGAATTTGCAGCTAGAAAGGACAATTCAAAGGTTGGTTTTCCAGGGATACTCTTTTCATCAGGGTAAGGGCTTAAGCCTTTGAGATCTATTCCTGCACTATTAAGTTAAGTTCTAGTTTCTCTCTCTACAATGTTATGCTGTCCTAATTAAAACCAAAGCAGATAAAATTCTATCTTCTTTAAACTACACAACTATAGTAAGCATAAGATTGAAAAATAATTTTTTAGTAGACTTTTATCTTTCTTGAAACAATTTTGGTTCAGAGCAAAATTGAGCAGAAGGTACAGAGTTTTCCCATCTGTTTCCATCCCTATACATGCATAGTCTCCTCCATTAACAACATTCCTTCCACCAGAGTAGGATATTATTACAACTGATTGACCTACGCTGACACATCATTACCAGCCAAAGTTCATAGTTTACATTAGGGTTCCCTCTTAGTTGTGTATTCTGTGGATTAGAACAAATGCATAATGACATGTATCCATCATTATGGTATCATATTTTCACTGCCATAAAAATCCTCTGTACCCAACCTATTCAGCCTACCCTCCGCCTTACCCCATTGACAATCACTGACCCTTTACTATCTTCCTAGTTTTGCCTTTTCAGAATGTCATATAAGTAATTTGCAAAGATGGTTTTGTTTATTCCTTCCCAATCTTTAAACATTTTATTTCCATTTTTTGTTGCATTAGCTAGAATTTTCAGTACAGTGTTGAAAAGGGGTGGTGAGGGGAGACATCCTTGGCTTGTTACTAATTTTAGTGAGAAAGCTTCAAGTTACTCACAATTTATGAAGCTGGCTCTAGGTTTTTGTAGATCTTTTGTATCAAGTTGAGAAAGCTCTCTTCTATTCCTATTTACTGAGAGTTTTCATCATAAATAGTTGTAGATTTTTCAAGTGCTTTTTCTGTATCTATAGATAGGATCATGTGATTTTTTTTCTTCTTCAATTTGTTGATGTGATGGATTATGTTAATTAATTTTTGGACATTAAATCAGCCTCACATGCCTGAGATAAATCCCACTTGCTTGTGTATATAATTCTATTTATACATTGTTGGATTCAATTTGCTAATATTTTGTTGAAGACTTTTATACCTACATTCATGAGACTTGTTGGTCTATAGTTTTCCTTTCTTGTAATGTAGATTTTGGTACTAGAGTAATTCTGCCTCATAGAATGAGTAAGGAAGTGTTTTCTCTGCTTCTGTCTTCTCAAAGAAATTGTAGAGAATTGGTATAATTTCTTCCTTAAATGTTTGGCAGAATTCACCAATGAATCCATCTGGGCCTAGTGTTTTCTGTTTTGAAAGGTTATTAACATTTCAATTTTTAAAATAGAGATAGACTTATTCATTTAACTATTTTTTCTCATGTTAGTTATGACAGATTGTGTCTTTCAGGGGACTGGTCCATTTCTGCTAGGTTATCAAATTTGTGGGCATGGGGTTGTTCGTAATGTTTCTTCATTATCCTTTCAGTATCTAGTGGGATCTATAGTGATGTCCCTCTCTTTCATTTCTGGTATTGGTAATTTGTGTCCTCTTTTTTTCTTAACTAGCTAAATAATATATATTTTTACTTTTGGTTTATCTAGATATTTGGAATTTAATAAGTATAATTTACTTATTGAGTTTTTAATAATCCAATTCCAAAATTAGCTCATTGTGCTTATTTGGTAGAAGGATAGGTGGAGGGGATAAGAATGAGATCAGGAATGAACATTTTGATCAAATAATGAATGTTTAACAAATATTTATTGAGAATATACTATCTTCCTGACACAGTTGGCATTTGGAGATATCTGTGTGAATAATAACAGAGATAACAGCCTTCTTGTATAGAATTTATAATTTGGAATATATGTTTATTATGTCAGGTAGGGAGACAATTAGGTAAATATAAGAACAGGATGATTTCTGGTAGTGAATAAGTTCTCTATGGGAAATAAGGTAGGAATATATAATAGTGGGAGGGGGGGTTGGAGGAAGGACCTTGATTTAAATGACTGGTTGGGCACCTCCATTGGCACTGGTTGGTTTTCACCTCCCTGAAAAGATGATCTGAGACCCAAATGGCACAAAGCAGGTTACATATGAAAACAATAGCTGGCAAAGTGCCCCATACAGAGAGAAAATAAGATGCAAGGGCTCTAGCACTAGCATAAGTTTTGCAGTTCAGGAAACCAAAAGAAATCCAGTGTGGCTGGAATAGAGTGGTAGGGGAAGTACAGGAAGGGATTGGAGAAGTGGGAAGTAGCTGGCTTATGTGGCAACTACTGGGTCCTGTAAGGTGTTTGGGTTTTGTTCTAAGTGCAATGGGATGGTTTTAAAAGCTTGGGAATGTTATGGTGTGCTTTATGTTTTAAAAAGATTACTTCGCTATATGGAAAATGGGTGTTAGGAAGCTGTAGTAGACCATGTATGTATTTGTTGAGATATGTCAACAGTGAAATGGTCGCCTGGATTAAGTTGATAGCAGTGAAGTGGGGCAGGGGGCAGAAAAAAATGTACATTTAGGATATATTGTACACATAAAATGTAAGAGTATAAAAATCATGAAAGATTCTGGCCTATTTAGTCTATCCCTAGTCTCTAAAATACACTGCCTTAGCACACGGTGAACATTCCAAGAGTATTTGATGGATGAACTGAGTAAATGAATGGATCAAATGTGCAAGGGGAATAGAGGAGTCAAGGATGAGTTATAAGTTTTCCAGCATACTCAGTCTCTCATGTTACTAAATATAATTGCAACTCTTAGGGACTGGTATCATTTCCTGGGAAAAGGTTTGCTAGTGGGGATTTAACACCATAATTAAATACATAACTCTAAATATGTACACTGTGGGTTTCCAATAAGGCAAAAAGAAGGATGTTATACAAGTAATTATAGATCACACCAGATGATAATCATCGAGGTAAGGAAAAGAGAGTGCCATCTGAAAAAGTTAAGAGCATTTATCTGCTCTAAACCTTCGTTTTCTGCTTAGTGAAATTAAAATAGGTTAACTTCTTCCTTTCTCTTGCCTCACTGCTCCTTCCATCCCTTTCCTCCTCCTGCATCTTCCATTTTTATATTTTGTGCTCCTTTGTCTCCATCATGGACCTACATGGTAGGTGGACTCAGCAGTTTATGGAACCAACGTTGACATATTTATCTACAGTACATTGGATTTGGATCCTTGAATTTAGGCAATTTTCCAGCTATTTTCCCCCTTTTAAACTCCCATTCATCCTTTATCTTGCAAGTATATATAAAAAAATAAAAAACAAGGAAATGCCTTTTTTGTGTACTTGTCAATTTTTTTTTTTGTTTTCTTAGGATGTGAGCAGATATAGAAATTTTATGTCTACATTAAATATTTCACCTAATCCTAGGTGCTCCTATGATTGGACAAATACATTTTAAAAACAAATGGATTATTTGTTTTAAGAATGTAGAGCTACTTATCAGATACTTGGACCACGGACTCAACCTAAGGTTATTTCTAAAAATCACTGCCACAAGATGCAATAATAATAATAATAATAATAATAATAATAAAAAAAAACAACATTTAAGATTGCCCAATAGATTAGGTTTCTTCTTATCAATAAAAGCAATAATATGGTAGAAGAGTATTGAGTCATCTTACTTAATAGAAACATCAAATACCCAGGAGAAGAAAGGTATATGACTCTGCTGGAGAAGATAAATCTAATACAAAAAAATGAGGGAAATCAAAGTGAAAGTACTCTCCTCTCAGACTTAAATGAGTACAAATACAAGTACTGGCTTTATACTTGGATGTTGTTCTTGACAATCTTGATTTCTCTCTAATAGAATTTATTTTACCTGCCACATTTTTGTTTTGTTTTGTTTTATTTTGATCCTCTCTTTCCTAACTAGTATTCTTCCAACATTCTATTCTCCATTTCTAAGCTCTTCTGCCTTTGTTTTACACAGAGCCAGTCTACCATGACCACGACTCATTTTCTACTCCTGATTAAAACTAGATTATCCCCAGGTGCCCAATCAAACACCAAGCAGAGGATCTGGTTATCCAGCCTGACTCCTAGGTTGCTGCCCAGGTTATGAATTTCCTGCTCAGGTGCCCTATGGCCCCGTGAGAACAGAGTTTGCAGTGTTAAACCTGGCCACCTCAGAAACAGAGGCTCTGGGTGGGGATTTTTCCTTTGGAAGACAGAATAGTGGGAGCATGCATCTGAGCCTTGGTCTGTCTGGTCCAAGTGGCTACCATCTCAATGGCTGTCTGTTGCCTGATTTGAAATCTTTCTTCAATGAGCTTTATTCAAAAGACAGTTCATCAAATATATTTATAGTACAGCATAGTGTTTAAGACTGTAGGTTTTGAGTCATTACCTATGTCTCTCTCTGTGGGTTTGGTCAAAGTTTATAATGTTTCAACAGTCTCTTCCTTCTATCAGGGCTAATAATACTTTCACAGGGTTGTTAGAAAGATAGTGAAGTCATGTTGGTACCATAGTCAATATGGTAGCTTTTACACACTAAAAACTCAATACCTGATATTTGTCTCCACTAGGAGCGAAACCAGACAGTCTCTCAAAATTCTACCATGGTAATCTTCTTGATCAGTAGTATCCTTACTGTTAAAATGATTTATCCAGATTTATCTTAGTTAAATAATTCAAACTTGTCTGTCAGTATGATTCTGTCTTTTGCCATGTTGGAGAGTTGTCAGAATCACTAATTAGAGGAAGCCTGTAAAAGTTTTTGAATCTCTTGGCACCAGGTCTTCTATTAAATAATATTTGCAAAGTTTTAATGGCTACACATAATGTCGAAATGGCTATGTAGTTATCCTATTGTGATAAGTGCCTTCCATGGTCTTTTCCTTTCTCAAAAGCTTTGAATATCCCACATAAAGTAGGGAATACTCTTTTCTACACAAACCTTTCCAAGTATTTCAAGGCTGGGAGCTAACCTTGTCTTCCTTGGGATAACATGTAGACTTTTTCAGTCTCAAAAAGGGTTCCTTTCAAATTCTGATATGAAATATGGTATGTGAATTTCCTTCCGCACTTATGTGCTAAATAGAAAATAAAAACCACATTCTAGAAAGCGCAAGGAAACACCAAAAATAAGATAGTGGGGGAGGTAAAGTTGAAAATACTGCGTTTAAAGAGATAATCTGCATACAGTGTTCTCGACAGCCAAATTCTGGGCCTACAGGAGCATGCCTTCCCTGTCACAGGCAGACAATAGGGTGGGTTATGTGGGAGGATGGCAAGGGAGCAGCACATCCATCTGGCATAATCTTGGAAAGGAGTGAACTTCTAACCATTAGTTAGAATGTTGCTTTGCCTCTTTTGCTAAAGTCACCAAGAAAGATCCTATTAAAAACATTCAGTTTCTTTCTTGAGTCATCTCTGAATTACATTGACCTAAGTTTAGAGAAAGTTTGCTAGTTGGACCCCTGAGACATTCTGAGCTAGCCTAACAGGTGTAAAGGGTCACAGAGAATGTAGGTGCTGCCTTCTGGATCAGTCCCTACGTTTTTTTAACTCCAGTGCCTTTCTCTTCCAGTGAGTTGCAGCTGGTATTGCATGACGATCGGACAGTCTAGCCTTGCTATGCAAACCACAGTCCATGGGCTAGCAGTTTCCGTATCACCTAGGAGCTTGTTAATAGTTTAGAAGCTCGAAGTAATCCCAGTGTCGGCCAGTCTGGATTCTGCATTGTAACAGGAGCCCTGGGTAGTCGTTCGCCTATTAAAGTTTGAGAAGACTGGTCTAGAAACGCATAAGCCTGCACAGTGTGCAATTGAACTTCTGTTCCTAATTCCATCACTGATTTACATTTTGGAAAGATCCCTTGCTGTTTTTCAAGAATCTCCATTTTTTTCTCCTTTATGAAATAAAAATAGTTTTCATCTTCCTTGGCAAAGCCTTGGCAGCTAGTTGAGGTAGTTTGTAAAGTGCCTTATGTGGTAGAGGGAATGAAATTCCTGTTATTTTATCCAAGAATACTGAGATAGACTCTTCAAAGGAAGGCTAGCAAATGCATGGGAAACACTTGATTGTCAGACAGAATTCATTTCTTGTGCTGCAGAAGACAAGGGAGGTGGAAATGATGGACTTGGCTTCACTTTCTAGCATGAGACAGACCAGCGGTCTTTGTTGGCAATCTTTTTCCTGCTCCTTCTACAATCTGGTAAAATACGATAAATAACCTAGTGCTTCCTAATATGATATTATAATGTAGAACAATATTTACATAAAAACACTAAAGGGAGATTTTAAAACATTACTTTATGCAGAGGCTCCATAAAGGCACGTGGTTACCATACCAGCACTACCCTCTCTGGAGGGATTGGGAAGACTCTCACCTGTGCTCCGGGGTCAGGTGTAAGTTGAATGTTACTGTGTGCTTATAACCTTTGGGCCTTTTGTTGTCCTATGAATTCTGTTTATCATCTTCTTCCATTATTATTGGATGTTCATTTTATGGCCCTGTGAAGACCTAAGCACCAGCCTTAGCAGCAGTAAAAACAATACAAAGCTCCTAGGTGGGTCATAGACATGGTTGGATCACAGGTATGTCCCTGAGTATTTAACAATATATTGTATGTCTCTCAAATTATGACACAAAAAAGCCTATAGGGATCTTTTCTTGACTCCCAACATCACCATTTATTATTTTATTGTCCTTATGTTTATGGGCAATTCTGGCATCCCATTATTAGAGGTCAGAATTATGTATAGTCTTTTCAGCTTCAGGTTAACCCTGAGAAGAGGTGGATAGTTAGAGGAAAGAACACAGCAAGAATGTTTACCTTTCAGGTTTCCCCCCATTTCCTCAACAGTTTTAAACTTATCTAAGCATACATGCTCCTTTCCATTATCTCCAGTTTCTAAATGAATTCAAATAGAGAGTGTTTTTTGAACATTATTTGGTCATATTTTTGGTGGATTCTGCATTAACCTTCAGTAATCCCACAGGTCCACTTTATCTGTGTGTTAATTTTAAAGTTCCACTATTTCTTGGGGGACTGGAAAGTCAAGTTGCACATGCAACACACACACACACACAGTTACACAGATGCACATACACCACATATACATACCACACACATCACACATGCATATCATATGCACACACAACGCATACACACCACACCACACACACACATACACACCACACATACATATCACATGCATATACCATAACACACACACACACCACACATGTACTACATACATGATGCATTACAAATAAGACCATATAAATTACACACAGAGACACCACACACAAATAGATAACCACACACACATACCCCCATACAAACCCATATTCTTATGATTAATGTTCCCATTTAAGTCAGGGAAAGGAATGTGTATGGGAGAGAAAGATAATTTCTGATATTTTTAATAGCTTCATTTTACATTCTTACAAGCAATGTACAAGGGTTCCAATTTCTCCATATCTCTGTCTACTTTTATTATTGTCTGTCTTTATAATTTTAGCCATCCTGGTGGGTACAAAGTAGTATCTCATTGTGGTTTTGATTTGTATTTATCTAATGACTAATGATGTTGAGCATCTTTTATGTGCTTATTGTGGAAAAACTCACTTTTGATGTGTGTAAGTGTGAACCAAAAGTTCTAATTGTATTCAAATGCAGTTTTGAATATCTCCCCCTTTTTGGAGTCTGCTTTGTTAGAGAGCAAAGAGGTTTGCTGACCAGTATTTTAAGTTAGTTTTAAGTTGGTTCAACATCTTTGCCCTCTATTTTATAAAAAAATATTGGGAACACCTCTGGTGGCTTTCTAACAGTAGATGAGGAAAATTTAATTATTGCTTAAAGATTTCTATTCTTCTAAGTGTAACCTGTAAAGTAAGTCAAGTTTGCTTGATTTTGAAGCCTTCTGTTAGTATTGTATGCTTTACCCTCTTCTTTGGAGAGGCCCCTTTTTTCAGTTCTTCTTCATGCCTCACTTTTTAGATGGCTCTCTATCAAGCTTGTTCTCAGGATAAGATGTGAAGCACATAGACACTAAAAAGTACATGGTGGAAAAGAAATCTTGCTATGCGTCTTTCTTAAATTTATTTTCAGGGAATGAAGGAATAAAGGACGAAAGTTCTTAGTGGGATATTGAAGCGATATCGAGAGATGAAGACTCTTCTTTGGTAATCTATGTCATTTGGGGTCCTTTCAGTTCTATGTGGCTGAGATCTACACTGAGAGTAACTTAACAAAGGCAACATTTTGGCTCCCATTAACTGCAAGGGCTCCAACAGAATCACCAAGATCCATGTTTGAGCTGTATCCTGTTGATTGGCTCTTATGATTCTTGGGGTGATCCCTGGAAGCTTCTAGCTCATATCATCACTGTTTAGAAGAAAAGAGATTGGTTCCCTGGAACCCCAAACAAATTCTCAGAACTGAGTCTTCCTGGCCCCAGTTGGCCTGACCTGAGACACAAGCTCATCCCTGAATCAATGACCAAAAGCTAATGGCAGTTCCACCATTAGCTTAGCCTCGTTCATGTGGTCCCTTCTGGATTCTGTGTGGTGTCACTTCACTGGAAGCATTTGGGCTGAAGCTAGCAAGTTGTGGTTAAGAAGTGGGAGTGGAAGTATGTGGCAGGATGAGGAATGATTATTATTTGCTCAAAGCCACAAAGATCAGATGGAGATACCTTCTTTCAAAGGGCAGTTGTAAGAAGGACATTAAAAACTCATCAGGGACAATGGTTCTCAAGCTTTAGGTTATGTGTCAGTTTGCTAGGGTTTGCTTGTCTCACCACTATGTTTGAGAAGCAGCTAACTTGTTTCACAGATGGAGAGGAATTTTGCCATATGATGAATCATTCTCTGAGTCTCACCAATACCACATTTAGACGATATTTGGATTAGATTTTGGATTTAGAATTGATGTTGCAGTGGGTTAAAACTCTTGGAGATGTTGGGATGGGGTGAATGCATTTTACATGTGAGAAGGACATGAATTTGGAGGGAGCTAGATGGTGGACTATTATGGGTTCAATTGTGTCCTTCCAAAATTCTCATGAAATCCTAGTTCTGAAGTACCTTAGAATGTTACCTTATTATAAATGAGGTTGTTGCAGATGTAGTTAGTTAAGAGATGTCAGAAGGGTGAGCCCCTAATCCAATTCAACTTGTATCTTTATAAAAGAGGGAAATTTGGACACAGAGATATACACACAAGGAAAACACTCCATGAAGATTAGTTTTGTTGCCACAAGCTAAGGAACTAGCAAAATATAGAAAAGATTCCTGGAAAAGATCCTTCCATTGTGCCTTCAAAGGAACATGGCCCTGTCCTAACAAAGTACCATAAACTGAGTAGCTTCGACAACAAAAATTTATTGTCTCACAGTTCTGGAAGTCCGAAGTGTGAGATCAAGGTGTCAGCAGGGCCTTGTGTTAGGATCACAGAATCTAATGTTCTCAACTTGATTTTAACTGGGTTTATTGTTATTTTTTTATTTTGATAGAAGAAACAAAGTTGTCTGAAGATGATGAGATGGAGAAACTCTACAAATCATTAGAACAAGCCAGTCTCTCTCCCCTTGGGGACCGTCGACCTTCAACCAAAAAGGAGTTGAGAAAGTCCTTTGTTAAGCGATGTAAGAATCCATCCATAAATGAGAAACTTCACAAAATCCGAACCTTGAATAGCACATTGAAGGTAAAAAAAAAAAAAAATCTGATTGTGGTTGAACTCTGTGGATATGCGGCAAGGCTGGTTCTGTAGAGAGAGTCATGTTCACCAGAGTGTTTGTATGAGTAGAGGGGAGGGCAGTAAAAGCAAATACAATCCTCTGTAGGGTCCGATGACCTTTGACATCCTTAAAGCACTAGAACTTCACTTAGTAGCACCCATTGCACTACCTACATTAGGCCTTGATTTTTGCATTCACTTTGGTCTAAAAGTTCAAATGCTAAGCTCCTAGACCCTTTACCTACCACCATAAATGTTAATGAGGGCTTAAAATAGTTTGTGAGAATAAACAGTAATATTAAATAAGATCTTGGAATTTCACCTGACTCATTAAAGAGTGCCTTTCTTCTCCTACTGAATCCAGAAGAAAATCTCTAGATTTCAGATCAAGCCAAGACGTCATGATTCTCAGCCTTAGGCTTTGGAGCCAGAACACGCCATGAAAGATGGTCAATGGGAAATGTATGGTAGATTGTAATAGGCCAGCATATGTTTTCACAGCAGGAATGGGGGACAGGGTACAAAACATACTGAAGTTATTTTCAATGCCTCCTGAGCTAAAATGTTTCTTCATAACAAAAACATCTTGCTTTCACATGTAGACTATAGCATGAAGAGGAGGAGGTCAGGATACTTTGTAAAATAGTCCCAAACTGGCAGAAGATTTATAGATTTTGAATAGCCTTGATAGATTCTGCAGTTTAATTTGATTTGTATATGTCCTTTTGCATCAAGAATTTGAGTTTCTTTCTAGGAAGAAATACCAGCAATCAAAGGACAAGGCTACAAAGAAATGGCTGAGTGATTCTTGGTCAGATGTCGTTGTTAGTTGGTAGAATAGCTAAGCACCCAAAAAGGCTGCAAAAAATGAGGCTGAAAGAGAAAAGGCAGAGGAGTATTTTAATTATATAAAGAAAATCTAAATGCAGAGAAATTCTCCAATGCTTAATGATGAAAGACATCAGTTGCATTCCTTTCAAGTCCAAATATATTATATCCCATGATATGTATGAAGTTGATAAATACATTTGGTCATTCACTGTATGGGATTTTGGGATTTTACTATCTTATTTGTGATAACTGATGTAAGTGAATACATTTTTCATTAGAAAAATATTTCCTGAATTTTACTACGTCCCAGATTCTATGTTAGATACTGGGAGCATTGAATGCACCCCACCAGATGGTGGAAACAGAAAGGAAAACAGAATGCAGTGTGTTCGGAGGTACATCTGATACAAACTTGGGTGATTTGGTAGCCTGGAGGAGGGATATGGCTGCCTAGCTGAGGCCACTGGGAACAAAGTCATGGAAATGCTGACAACTGGCCCATGAGTAAGAGATGAAGAATATCAGGGTGAGAAGGAAGTTCTTTCATGGAGGAGGAACTGGCCTAGAGAAATGTATATCAGGGGAGGTTGCGGCTCGTGTTGGGAGAAACAAGGAATAGGCTAAGCAAAGGTTGGACAGTTCAGGCCATTTCTAGAAGAAGAAAGACTGTGGCTGAACTTTCCACAGAATAGCAACACAAAACTCTAGACTGTCACAGGGCCATGCCCTCCCCTGGCCACTGGGAGGCCAGATTTATACAAAGAATTTGGTTCTCTGTGACCTCCTGCTCTCCATGTACTATGGCCATGGAATTTATGAATTCAGCAGCTTTTTAATTTTCTCCCTGTGTATTAGTTATCTATTGTGAGGTTAACAAAATAACCTCTAAATTAGCAACTACAAACAATGAACCCTTGTTGGTTTACCATTTTTGAGGGGCAGGAATCTCTCAATGTGGCTTGACTGGGTGGTCTCCCACAATCCTGCAATCCTGGTATCAGTTGGGGCCGCATTCATCACTCCACCGGGGAGTTGTGCTTCCAGGCTCTGTCACGTACTGGTTGGCAGGATTCAATTCCTTGCAGGTTTCTGGACTGAGATCCCAATCGTTCACCCATTTCCTTGCCCTGTAGATATACAGTAGCTTCTCCAATGGAAGTTGGCTTCCTTCAGGGTGGGTAAGACAGCAACAGTGACTGAGCAAGATGGTTCTGGCCTGTCTCAGCCATGACACCACATTAGATTTACAGTGTTCTATGCATTAGGAGCAACACTGGGTCAGCCCATATTCAAGGAGGGGAATTACAGGAGGGCAGGGATGCTGGAAAGCAGGGAGCACCAGGGGCCATCTTGGGGGGTATCGACTACACCTATCTGAAGATCTGCTGCTGTCTCTGTGCATTCCTGGAATGAAACCCTTTCCACAGATCCCTTAGACGTCACAGAAGGGTAATGTTGGGGCTGGTGAAACATAATCAATGTTATGTGGTCCTATGAACCTCATCAGGAGATAGGAAGACATACTGATGTGGAAATTGGCCTTCTTGGATTAAAAAAAAAAAAAAGCTCATCAACCTATTCACTGGAGAAAGAAAATTTGGTACATGTTTGTTTCTTCCTGTCAAAAGGCTATAAGAATTATTTTAACTATCTGTAATTGAATCAAATTTGATCATAATTATCTTTAAAATTCAAAGCAGTCAGGATAGTCATTGCCTTTAAAGAGGAGGGAAGATATTCCTAGGAGTAGGGCCACAGAACAGCTTCTGAGACGCTGGGTAGGGTCCCCTCTAGCCTTCCTGGGGTTACACAAAGATTTCTATATGTGCGTTTTTGTCTATGTATATTACATTGTGATATAAATGTCTATTTTAAAAAATACTTCAAAACTACAGTGTGAGCAAGATAACATCGTTTCATGCAGAAATAATGAAACTGTTTTAGCTATAATGTTTATATTCATGATAGGCACATTTCATAAATAAAGAAAACCCTTACACTGGGATTACACTGGAACAAAGTCTCTTTATGGAAATTCTAGGAAGTTGAGCAAACCATCATGTCATACCCTAAATGCAGATCGTTAGGAAATTCTGATAATTCAACATCCATTGACTTTTGGCTAAGCATGTCTTTTCTTTTTTTTTAGTGAATAATTAGGGTTGCTGGGTGCCTCAGTCAATTAAGTGTCTGCCTTCAGCTCAGGTCATCGTCCTGGTGTCCTGGGATCGAGCCTGACATTGGGCTCATTGCTCAGCTCCCCTGCTTCTCCCCCTGCCTGGGCTTGCTCTCTCACCCTCTCTCTCTTTCTCTGTCAAATAAATAGGTAAAATCTTTTAAAAAAATAATAAAATGAAGAATTAATGGATCCAACTGAAACTTGCTCTCAGGGCTATTCTAGTCTGTGTCAAAAGAGGAACGAACCTTCCTTTCCCCAATTTCTGTGGTAGAACCCATTTCCAATGCTTAGGTCTTAAGTCAGGTCATGTGTGTACGGACTATTTGGAGTGAAAAAGGAAAGTAGAGCATTGTCTCTCTCACGGTATTTCCTGGAGGCCCTGCCCAGCCTTGCCTACCAGAAGGTGAGGAGGATGTTGTAAATGTAGTTCAAAGCGTCTGGTGAGCCTGCTGTACTGCAGGGGAGAAGCAGAGGCAGTGCACCATGCTACTGACTGGCATGCTTTGCTCGTTAGCACTATAGAGTCTGCTGTTGTTTCATTAACTTCCTTCCTTTCTAGTCTTGTCTACAGTTATTTCTTTCATCCGTGAAAGAACTTAACACCAACTGAGCCAAACTGGTAAGAAATTTGAATTGTTTAGGGCTGAAAGGCATATGAGAAGTGTTAGCCCAAAGTTGAAGAGACTGTTTCTTAAAACCTTTGATCAGATTTAGAGGGGTGGTTAATTCATTTTGCCTTGCGAAAACTAGTTCTTCAAATTTTGTTTATCTGCAAATATCTTATTTAATTCTTTCAATAAAATGTTAGGCTCTCTCTCTGAAGCAGGTGTCAAAATTTTTTGTGTGGAAAAAATTATAATTTTTAATAATTTAAAAAAATGATTTATTTATTTGAGAGCGATACAGAGACAGAGAGCAGAAAGCACAAGGGGGGGGAGAGGGGTAAAGGGGGAGAAGAGGGAGAAGCTGGGCTTGATCCCAGGACCCTGAGATCATGACCCAAGTTGGAGGCAGATCCTTAACTGACTGAGCTACACAGGTGCCCCTTTAATAATTTTTATTAAGTTTTTTATTTTCATTCCAGTATAGTTAACATACAGTGCTATATCAGTTTCACATGTATAATATAGTGATTCAATAATTCCATACATTCCTCAGTGTTTATCATGAGAAGTGTCCTCTTTATCCCTATCACCAGTTCATCCCAGGCGTTGAGATTTCCAAGAACAAAGTAAAACTCCTTAAACAACTTCCTATGAATAGCGCTATGGTGGTATCAAAGGATGAAAGTTCATTTTTTGAGGAAAAGATTGTAATTTGAAGTGCAGATGTGAGAACTCAGAGGGAAGAAAGAAAATTCTCCTGGCCTTGCTTGATTTTCCACACGCAATCTTTTCTAGTTACCCACTTACTTAGCCTGTCTTCTCTCTGCTTCCTGTTCTTGGTCAGCCTGCTTATTATCACTCTTTGGTTACTTTCCCACTACGCAATTTTTCTTTCCTTCCTGAAATCCAAATATATATTTTAACCTCCATCTATCACCACATTCTTGCTCTCTTGATTCAAAATTTTAAATCTTACCACTCAGATTACTATATATATGTAGTAAAAAAATAAATAAGTAGGAAAAGAGAGAAGAAAATGTAATAAAATGCCTCAAGTAAAACATAAGTTAAAGGTAATTGTAAGGAACAAATAATACATTTTTTAATGCCAGTGTTTGCGATCATCTAAGACCGAATCCTTCATTTGGGTAGAAGAAATGTTACCAATTCTAGAATCCCAAAACGCTATGCAAATGTATAGATATAAATATCTATCTATGTAGAGACATATAAATATATCTTAGTATAAAATAGATAATAAATAATATATGCATAAAACACACATACATATAACCTTTTTTGTTTGTTTACAAAAAGGATTTCTTCAAGGCTTTAAATAGGGTTCATGATACAAAAAAGATTCAAAAACAAATAGACAATTATTCATTCACATTTTTTTTAATACATTCATTTAAAAAATATTTTATTTATTTGTTTGACACAGAGAGAGCACAAGTAGGGGAAGCAACAGGCAGAGGGAGAGAGGGAAGCAGACTCCTTGCCGAGCAGGGAGCCTGATTTGGGGCTCCATCTCAGGACCCTGGGATCATGACCTGAGCCAAAGGCAGACACTTAATGATGGAGCCACCCAGGCAACCCAACATATATTCATTTTTTTACAACAAATATTTAGTAAAGGTTTGTTTAGTAATGCAGTGAGCATATCAGGCAAAAATGCCTGCCATTAAGAAGCTTACATTTGGGTACAAGAAGAAATTAACTAATTAAATAAATTTTATAGATGCTAAGTGATAATAGATTTGATAGAGAAAAGGAGGATGAGGAATGCTGATGGATTGATTTTTAATTAGGATAGGCATGAAAAGGCTCTTTGAAAAGGAGCATTGGAGTAAAATCTGAGAAAGGAAAAGGAGTAAGTCTTGATGTGATCCAAGGCAGAAGGCTACAGGCAGAAAGAACAAAAGTGCAAGTGTTTTGGGATGGGAATATGCTTACTAGGCTTGAGGAAGAGTGAGGAGATCGTGGCTGAAGTGTTGCAGGAGAATGGGGCATAGGGAGATGGTGAGAAGGGTGGGTCAGGTCAGAAGGGTGATGAAGGATTATAACATACGGTGCCTTATTGCCATCGCCAATACTTTAGCTTCTACTCAGTGATATAGGAAGCCTTTGGAAGGTTAGGAACAGAAGGGTGCCATAGTTTGACATATTTTGAAGGGAGAACTTGGGATTTGTTGGTGGATTGGCAGTGAGAGCAGGATGACTGCAGTATTTGGCCTGAGTTACTGGAAAGGTTGGGTTGCCATAAGGTGCTTTGCAAAAGGCCGTGATAAAAACAGGTTTCAGTGTGTATTGGAACTTGGGATGGGCGGGGCATAGGAGGCATAATAGGAGCTTAGTTTTGAAGATTTTACTTATTTGTTTATTTAAGAGAGGTAAAGTGAACACTTGCACATGTGGGAGGTGGGGCAGACAGAGAGCGAGAGAGAATCTGGAGCAGGCCCTGTACTGAGCAGGGAGCCCCACACAGGTCTCGATCCCATGACCCTGAGATCATGACCTGAGCCAAAACCAAGAGTCGGTCACTTCACTGACTGGAACCACACAGGCACCCCAAGAGAATCTTAGATTTGGACATGTTGTATTTGAGATGCCTGGTATGTGTCCAGGTGGAGCTGCTGAAGAGGAAGTTTAGACAAACAAGCATGAAGTTCAGAGGAGAGATAAGCTTTGCCAGATAAATTTGTGACCCTTAGTGTATAGGGAGAATGGGAAACCTGAGATTACATAGGATTAGCAAGAATGCAGTTATACATAGAGGAAAGAAGAGGTTAAAGGGTGGGGTCTGGAGCTCTCCAATATTCAGAGACTGGGCCAGAATGAGGAATCAATAATGGAGAGTTAGAATAAGTGGCCTTTTAGGAGGAGAAAAATCAAGAAAATGTGTCACAGAAATGGCATGATGAAAGTGTTATAGAAGGAGTAGTCAATAGTTTTAGATGCTGTTGATAAATAAATTGAAGGTAAATAGTTATTGGATATAGCAACATGGAGGTCACTGATGACCCCACAAGAGCAGTTTTGACTGAATCCTGATGGGAGTGGGTCTCTGAGAGAATGGGCATGGTGGTGAGGGGAGGAATATTGGAGACAAAGAGAAGAGTGGAGCATTCCCTGGAGCAGAGATGTGGGGTTGAAAGAGGGCTTCAAAGATGGGAGAGGTGACAGCATGTATTATGATCAAGTGAAGATTGGAAATTAATGAGTCACAGGAAAGAAGGGAGAATTGTGGGAGTGAATTTCTTGAGGATGCAAGAGTGGGTGATAATGCACAAATGGAGAGATTGGCCTTTGCTAGGAGCACAGAGATTTCATCCAAAAGAACAGGAAGGAAGGCTGAGATGTACCTGTCTTGATGTAGGTAGTAGGCAATGGGAACTTGGGAGAAGTGTTCTTCTGATTGTTTCCATTTCCTCAAAAAAAAAAAAGAGAGAGCAAGGTCGTCTGCTCTAAGGGAGAATGGAGGGGGGGAGGTTTGAGTAGAGATGAAAAGTTTTGAAATAGTAATTTGGGAGATTTGGAGAGAAAAGGAGTGGGAAAATATGACTACTGGATAGTAGTAAAAGCCACTTAGTGGCGGTGGTCATGAATTTGAACTGCCACCAGTGAGTCTAATTGTGAATTTTTAGCTACACACATGCTGGCCTGGGGATAGACCAAAAGATCGGCTCAATAATAAACATGTACTGAATTTCTTCCTGGCACTCGGTGTTGTGTTAGGTGCGAGGAATACAGGAATGAATAAAATGCTTTCTGTCACCTTCCTTAAAACGCTTTAGAATGGGGGGCATGACAGATCTATGAGCATCGAAGTATAACATGGCAAATTCTAAGCATTGGAAGGCACGAGAGCATAAAAAAAGCTTCTCAGTCCAATTTAGAAGTTCAGAGATTTTCTGGAGAACATGATGCCTAAAGTGAGTATAGATTTATGAGGTATAGTAAAATCTGGTAAAGAAAGATTGGCAAGTGTTCCATGTGAAAGCAACTCTAGAAAGTAGAGTTCACCAGAAGAAAGATAAGGAAGGCCACATGGTGCAGCATCACGGAGTGTGAAGTGCCATTATGTGGCAGAATGCGTACCACCACTGTTGGAGCAGGAAGTGAGAAGGATCAACAGGTGAGCTCAAGTCCACAGAACCTTGGACATGAAGGGGAGCCATTACGAAGACCCCGAATTTGAGGTGGAGGCCCTGCACTGCCATGGGAAGGGTGGACTTAAAGGGAGGATTGGAGGCAGGGACACATCAAGTGTGAGGAACTGCACTTTGTACTACAAGTTGGGATTATGGTCAAAGGGATGGAGGAAACAAGAATAGATTTGAGATTAAACTGTCAGGATTAAATGATCTTTTTTGAATGTGGAAGCTGTTATACCTCATTTTAATCCATTCCTCAACTACAGAACATTCCCCTCACCTGAGCCAGGCATTTCAGAAATGTGTGTTATTGGTTATGGAGGACACAGGGTAAAAATAACGTGAATAGATTTGTTTGCTCTATTAGCATGATTGGAACACATGCTGTTTTGATGGAAGGTTAGTAGTCTTTTCTTTGAATAAAAAGCCTATATATTTATTTGGTATATATTAATTAAATACATGTGTGTGAGTTATTAAAAAAGAGGACAATTTAATAAAAATAAAAATATATTATCTGATGTCTTAGGGATAGTACTATGTCCCTCCCAATTTTACTTAGTGAAGTTTGGGTATGTCAATGAAATGATGATACAATACAATTATTAGTTTCAGAAGGAATAAGGCTCATTCTGGGATAGAAATATTACTGAGGTGTGGAATAAGGATTGGTCAGGGAAGAGCCACATGGAAAATCCTGTCTATATGTCTAGTTTTTCCAGCAGCTTTTGCATAGGACACTTAACTTCTTTTTGGCACATACATGCAAATGGTTGTCCTGCCATATCTCTTAGGCTTGGTTAGGGATTAGAATATTAGTGTATAAAAACACTTTGATAATTGTATGATGAATGTATATGTGTACTTGTAAAAGGGCTAAAGAGGGTTTATCGAAATTAAGATACTCACTATATCTCACACCCTCCTCTGACTTTTTTTTTTTTTCGCCTACTGGGGCAGTGTAAAGAACATGACCTGGCCATGATTAACCAGTTGCTGGATGACCCAAAGCTGACAGCCAGGAAATACAGGGAATGGAAGGTGATGAACACCCTGCTGATCCAGGATATCTATCAGCAGCAGCGGGTCCCTACGTCTGCCCATGAAGGCACCCCCGAGGGACTTGAGGAACCACCTTCCTCTGCCTGTGTTGAAAATTCTATTTGAGAACAAGCCAGCATTCTCTCCCCTGATATCTTACCCCCAAGCGACTCTTCAAGAGGTTGCAAGAGCTTTCCATCAAAGGAAAACTGAAACCAGTTCCTCAAGCATTGGCTCCTTCTCTAAAGAGGCAAGTGAGGTGAGGACCCACTCTGACGGCAGCAGGACTCCTCGTTCCATTTGGAGCACTTTCATGGAGACTGGAGGGATGGAGTCCAGTTGAACAAACTTCGTGTTCCTGCTTGGAGCTCTTGGTTATGCTAAGCTTTAAGTGGGGAGTGAGAAGTGTATGTTCCTTGCTCTCAAGAGAACCACGGTGTTCAATGGACAAAGATCACATTTTACCAGGGATAATTATTCATAGAAATGTTCTGTTTTCCAAAAAAAGAAGAATGTACATATTCCCCCGGCTTGGGTAGTTTAATTCTTCAAATCATTTCTTGGAGTGGAGAAATGTGTTTTACAGCAGAAACTGGAATGGGACAAATGTGGTTTTTTGGAACCCAAATCTTTCTGGAGTAGTGGTGCCTTTTCTACAAGCTGAGAAATACTTCGTGGTGATTGGTGTGTGGGAGAGCCCAAGGGGGAGGCATGTTCTATTGAACACCCTCTCAAAGTACAGTTTGATGTTTCTACACTTGACTCAGGGGTGGGGCAGGGGGGATATGATTAAAGTTTCCTTTCCACAGAACAACTAAAGAAATCCATCTCATTGTGTGGAGAGACCTCTACTTCCTCCTAGCTTTTCTAAACCACTGCAGGAGATAGAAATAAGTCCACCAAGGAATGCTTGCTGGTTTTGTTTTGGAGAGTGGTGCCTAGACACAGTGTCAACTTATATCCTGTCTCCCCAGATCAAGATGGACAAGATTAATTCTGGTGTCTGAATGGGTTTGATATCTTTACTCCAAAAACACCCAACAAAAACAACAAAAGACTTAAAATATGATTGTTTTATTTTTGTATGTTTGTGTCACTTTGTGTCCTATGTGAATAGCTATCTATAATATGTTTGTTATTTAAGTATATTTATAGAAGGTCAAATTACTAGTGTTTTAAAGGATGGCAAAGTAATTATATGTTTTGCTCAATATATATTCTCCAAGTATATACTTTTTTGCTTGAGAAAATAGGAATACTGTTGATCACTGGAATTATTATGTTGCACTATAATGTATGAGGAATGTTCAGGCTATCTTGTGGGATAAATGTGGATGCATGTATTAATAATTATTCATTTTCTGGCTTCTCTCTCTCGCTCTCTCTCTCTGCCTCTCTTTCTCAACCCAGAGTGCTCAGAATTCTGTCACTCTCTTAACCAGAAAAGGACATTCACCTTAGGTTATTTCTTCTAGTAAATAGACTTTTTAAGCTTTATGCCATTTATGCCCACAAACCCTAAACCAAATGAAACACAACTAATAGAGTCTTTTGTCTAAGGTCTAATAGAAATTTTGGAGTTTGCTGTTAAAGAGAACTCATTTTATTAGAGAATATGAAAATCTTCCCTTATTAATCACCAGGAATATTTTTCATCTTACGAATAACCACAACCCACCAAAAGCCCATTTTGCCCTAGCTAACATTTTGCCTAGCTAACTGTCAGCCCAACATGGGCGTGTTTCAGAGAGTCAATGTGTGGCTTGACATTCAAATGGCAATAACCCACTGAATTTTATTTGCAGACCAAATGGAAAGAGTCCTTGAAGGTTTCCCCAAGCTTTACTCAGAAGTGTTAATACTTTGTAAACAAAAACAACCTTAGTATTAAGAAAGAAAAACAACAGGAAACGAGTCAGAGTACTGTAGGTTTCTCTGTAAAATCAGAGGGGATGCCTAGCCAACCTTTAGGAGCCCCTGCTCCTAGTGGGATGTGCTGGGGGTGGGGGGGAGGACACAGGCTACACAGAAGCAGGGGCTTGGCTTCCAGTGAATTTACTCTTGGCTTTGCTGCTGGAGAGAAGGAACCATATAGGTCCTCAGATGAGACCCCGAAACTTCTGCTTTGAGAGGCCAGTGCTTTCATCTCGTTACTCTGAGAGTTATCATTGACTATTTCTACAGTTAGCAGCTGTTACAAGGTTCATTGTTTAGGATTCAGGATGTCAAGGAAATGTTGAGGGAAGAAGTACTAATGGAGGAGATAATTGTCGGGCAAAGTTCTCTTCCACCTTCTTTCCCTCAGCTTGAGATACCAACTTAGAAACTTCAAAATAATCTTTAAATTGAAGTGTTTCAGAAGCTTTTGGCCAGGGCTTGTGAGCACATGTCAGTGCTTTGCTTTTGGCTTCTCAGTAAGACACACATAACTCACCCGTTAGTGTAAAGTCCTTTAGGAGCGCTCAAACCTGAAGGCAAAATGGGTCCATGAGATTACTGAATTGAACCTTTCAGTTATTTTTCAAAGTCATCAGTCCAGAAGTGTTGGCTTTGTGAAAGCACTTATTCCATAGAATCTCCCCAGAGGTTCAGACCAAACTGTCCAGTCTTGTACCCCCTCTTCTAGACCAAGCTTGCCTGCTTGTCAGGGTTTTCCCCTCTGTAAATGCTTCCACTCTGCATTACCTCGTGTTAGGAAGTAGGGGGCTACCTCTGTGAGGTCCCAGCATCAGCTGTGGCCCCTGAGAGGAAGTGGGGTGGGAGGCAGTAGGAAGTGACAGGCAGAGTGGGGGAGACCTTCCATTCCACTCAGTTTAGGAATAACCCTGCCATTTTTCTGGTGCAAAGGATATTGGGAAAACTGGATTACTTCCAGTTTATTCCTGGGAATTGGGGCATCTCGGAAATGGATTTTGGGTAGTTTCATGGGGCTTAAGGGGTGACCTCTTTCCCCACCACTCCTGTAGACATAGGGTCTGAGGGCTATGGAATGACCCAGAACCACGGCTGCTCCGGAAGCAGAGGATCTGAGCAAAATCAGGTCCAGCCCTGTGGCACCTGCTGTGGATTAGGATCCGGATGGGACTCCTCTTTGGGGCTGCAGGGACGACCCCTCCTCTCTTCGGTGAGCCTGTAGACCCAGACTATGCCTGGTAGGGTACCTCCATGGCTAGCACATTGCAGCACACACCAAACTGAGTGGTCCCAACCTTGATGGGCATATACTGCTTTTAATAATTCTGAGTTCTGATACACTCTCAGTGTAGCATCAAAGACCCAGGATGAATCATAATGTATAGTACTGCAAAAACTCTAGGAAGCCTAAGAAAGATTGTGTTTGCAGTCAGATTTCAATGTGAAACCCAAGCCTTACATTTATGTAGCACTTTGTAGTTTGCCAATCTGTGTGTTCAGGCTCCCCCCAGTTCGCTCCCCAGTGGTCTTTTCGGGGATGATGGTGGATTATCATTCCTCCTTTTTCTCCGGGGAGGATATTAGCTTCCCTAAACTCCCTTTCTCTCCCTGTATCTTGCACAGTTATTGTTGGACCCCAGTCCCATGATGTGGGGTTTATGTATATGCATTGCACTGGACCGGGCATACCCGTGGGGGCTTTTGTGAAGTCAGCCACGGGAAACCTGAGGGGCCTCTTTTCCTTGAGCACAGTCTCTTCCTCAGGGCTGAAGGGCAGCTGTCCCTTCTGCAGCCACTGGCTTCTGGGCTGAGTGGATTGTGGAGTGACCTAGTCACTCTGTGCTTCCTTTCCTGCCTTCTGGAAATTAGACTGCTTGTTAGGTACTGTGAGATCCTTGGATGAAAGAGGTAGTTAAAGAAATGGAATTCACTTATTTTCTTTTAAAAGCGTGTCAGGAGACATCAGAGATGGAGTCTCGGGAGTAGGAGTAAGATTCTCCACCTTCGTCTCCCGATTTCCTCTGCAGTTATGGTATCTTCCTCAATAGACTTGAAATGACAAGCAATACCACAAAGCTGAAACAGGTAGAAAAAAAAATACACTTTAAGTCTTTTGAGGAGAGGTACTAGACAAATTCCAGCCATATTTAAATGCATGGACGCACACCTCTTTTAATATACTCTCCTTGAAAGATAATATTTTGATATAGAGCCTCACAGTAGATTTAAGTGAGTAATTTAGGTACAGAGGATGCCTATCCAAAACAAGCCAATATAATAAAACTAACCAATAACTTTTGGTTAGTTTTAGTATATGCCTCTTCTTCAGTCTAATAAAATACGATATTTGAGATTTTCCATTTTATTTTCCTTCCAGTATTTTTGTGTGCTTACCTCACAAGAGACATTGAGTCCTAGAAATGTCAGGTGACCGCCCTGCTAGGGTTTTGTAATGTGTAATTAAAGAGGAAAGCCCCTGAAACTAGGTTTTAAGAACCCATATGAAATGGGTGAGAGGAGAAATAATTCTAACCTTCAAAGTAAGCCCCCCACCTCTGAGCAAGAGACCAAACAGCTCCCTGCTTTTCTTTATTGGGAGACAGGAAACAGTTTCTTTGCTTCCTCTGCATATTTTCCCCCTTTCCCATACTACCACAGACCTCAGAAAACATGGAAAATGATTCTACACTTGCAAACGTTCTTCCATATCTCTTCTCGTGAGACGGAAGGGCTCTGTATTGATATTTCTTTGTGTTGAGTCCAAAGGGGAAGCATGCTCTGTGGAGACATTAAGCCTCCCGTAATAAACACCAGGGTCTGTAATCATCATAGACGTCAATGTCCTTGCATGATGGGGATGTGATTTTTAGCACTGCATGGTGTCCGGGGCAAGGCGACAATGTGGAAATGTTCTCTTCAATTTCATTGTGCTTTCATTCTCTGTCACCTGTCCTCTTCGAACTGGAAAAAGAGGCATGGCTCATTTCTTCGGCTTTTTGTTTGAGATTGACTTGTAAGATATAAATAAAAACAAGAGAAAATATATGTAGTAAAATGACATGGAAAAAAATGGAAATCTACTACTGGTGTTCGTTTTCTGCCCTGCTGGGTTGCTTCCTGCCAAGAACTTGACTAGGAAGGGTTTGACGACCGGGCTTTTAGCTTCTGCAAAGGTTGTGGTGCCCTCTGGTGGCCATTATAAGAATAATGGATCTAGACTCGATGTTTTTATTTTTAAAGGCAGCATTTAATTATGTTGGGAAATCTATTTCAGTAATAACTGCTCTGCTCTTCTCCAGAGGTCCTCAGCTTACAGACTTGTTAGTAAAAAGGTATATTTTTCAAAATTGTTGGTCCACAAAACGTGACTTGCACGTTACATACCCCTTATCGTTACGAGGCACCCACATTTTGTTTAGAGAATTTGAAAAAAGTTGCAGATCACAAAAATTAAGACCTGTGGTGCATATGTTACTTAAAATGCATTAGCTGTTTCTTTGTGAAAAATGAAAAAAGAGAATATTGAAATAGCATAATAAATTGCCTTTATTTTAGATCACTGATGGGAGGAAATTAGCCTCTATTTGAACTTGATTCACAAATCCTTGATTGCTGTCTACACAAACAAATAAGGAGTTATTTTTTTTTCTCTCTCTATCAGTTATCACTTCACATGTTGAGCCCTACCCTCTTTTTTCCTCCATCCAGCCACTACTCATTTTGTCTGGGCTCCCACACAGAAGCAGGAAAAATGATCCTACACCAAAAGGATCAGCAAAAGGTATAGGTACAGTGTATTCCTGATTTCTACAACAACCTTGTATTAGTTATCTATTGATGCTGTAACAAATTACTGCCAATTTAGCAGCTTCAAAGAATGTGTTTTCTTACCGTTCTGGAGGTCGGAAGTCTGATAATGGCTTTCTTGGGCTAAAATCAAGGTGTTGGCAGGATTATTAGTTTTATATATATCTCTTCTTCAGTCTAATAAAATTTGATATTTGAGATTGCTCCAGGAGGAGAATACATTTCTTCTGGAAGCTCCATGGGAGAATACATTCCCTTCCCTCTCCAGAGCACCCATATTCTTTGCTTCTTGTCTCCCTTCCTCCGTCTTCAAAGTCAACAATATTGTATCTCTGTGCACCCTTCTTTGTAGCCAAACCTTCTTTCAAGGACCCTGGTGATTACACTGGGTCCATTTGATTAATCCAGGACACTGTTTTTATGTCAGCTGGTTAGCAATCTGAATTCAATTTGCAACCTTAATTCCCCCTTGCCCTTAATTCCCTTTTGTGGCCTATACAGTTTCCAGCGATCAAGGCATTGTTCTGCCTGCCTCAAACCTCCATTTCAAATATCCTGCACTGTTTCCCTTGAACCATCAATTTCTCCAAGGAAGTCTAGGGTTTCCAAGTTTTAACCACAAGCATGAAAGTTCTTTGTTCTACTTTGTGACTTAAATTGGTTTTCATCAAAATATGTTCACTGTAAATATGTTCGCGTAGTTCCATCTTTTGGAGAAAATGATGTCTTAGCTTTTAGAAGCACATGTATATAGTTTTAACAGGTACGGTATTTTAATAATCAGATCGGGTTTTAATAATACCTGCATTTAAAGACAAAGCCTTACAAAGTCATTTTCAAGGATCAAGTATCGTAAAGCAAAGGAAAATTTAGGTTTCATATGCTTAGGTTTGTGAGGTGCCCTGTGCCCTATCAGACTGACCGAGGGTGTGGCCAGGTCATAGGATAAAGAGACTCTTGTGAGTGCAGGTTGATGTTCCAGTGCGCTGATAAGCATAGAATTTCAGATGTCCTGGCTTTTGTAAATATCAACATTATATTTATCTTTTCTCTTAAACAAACAAACAAATGTATTTATAGGTAACTCCATAATGCTGGTTGTTTTTTCTAGTCACATTTTTTTAGGAAGTCGTAAACACTCGTCCAGCTGAAGTCCACATTCAGTATGTCTTGGCAGTTGTCCAGAGCAGGATGTGTAGGAAACAGACAGAATTCCCAGGCAAACAGGGTGTCAGGATGTTTAGCTAGTTATCCTAGTGCCAAAGGCTATCACTGTGGACGCCGTGGATGCCAGCCCAGAGCCCTTCACCTGGCCAGAGCTTTCATTCGCCAGTTGCTATGAGGTTTTGTAGCTAAGAGCATCCCTCATTTCCAGAAAACTGCCTTCAGCTAAGTGAGGGAGGCCAGGAAGTTCTGTTCCCCCATCCTAAGCAGGGTGACCATGACCAGTGACTAGTCAAGGCCAGATGGCAGCACTTAACAGTTATCAGCAAGGTAGTAAGAATTACTGTAATGGGCAGCAAGGTCAGAGTGGTGGCCTGGACTGGTGCTGGCCATAAGCATCTTCGAAGATTGCTAATAGGAAATACTTTTCCTAGAGAACAGGTATATGGGGAACCAACAATAGATAGTACATATGTTTCAAGGGAAATTAGATACAGGGTCTAACTTGTTGCTGATTCGCAGGAACTACCACCAAATATTATGGCACTGTGTTAGAGTAGGGTAGGAGCATATACAAGTCAAGTGACAAATGGCCCATATCCTTTAGTTTCTGAATGTATAATTGGAATGGCAATACTTAGTGGCTGGGAGAAAGCTCATGTTGGTTCTTTGGCCAATAATAGCTGTTGTACTAAGAGATGCCAAATAAAAGTCCACGAAGATACCTCCTTTAGGAAAGATAGTAAATAAAAAGGAATATCACATCCAAGGGGAGTGACAGAGATTAATGTCACCCTAAACGACTTAAGATAACAAGAGTAGTGGTCCCAACTCATACCAATTTACCAGTTTGATTCCTGGCAAAACAAGATGGGTCCAGACAAATTAAAGTGGATTATTGCAAACTTAACCAAAATATAACCCCAACTGTCGCTACTATGTTGGTTGTGGGATCTTTACTAGAGCAGAGTACAGTCTCAAGTACATGGGCTTTGGCTAGGTAAGTGTATTCTTTTCAATATCCATCATGAAGGAGGATCAGAGGCAATTCATGATTATATGTGATGAGTTTCTGGTCTTGCCCCAGGTCTATATTAATTCTGCTGCTATGTGTCACAAAATAGTCAGAAGTTGAGGCATTTTCTTCCTTTATCTGACAGTGAACCATTTAAACAAGACATCACATCGGTCCACTATATTGATAATATCATGTGATAAACATTGAGAACTTGATAAGCCAGAAGTGGCAAGTGCATTGGAGGCTATTATTGGGCACAAGAACTCCAGAGAGCAAGAGAGAAACCCTGCAAAGATTTAGGGCCTGCCAAATGTGTGAAAGATTTAGGGGTCCAATGGCCTGGGAAAAGCTAGGACAGCTCACTCAAAGTAGAGGACAAGTTACTGTATCTTGCACTTCTACCAGTAAGTAAGAAGCATTATTCTTGGTGGGTCTCTTCCAGTTTTTAAGAACTCAGCAGATTCCATGGTAGTAGAGATATATACAATACAGAAAGAAATAAACTGGAGTCTGATGATCTCCAATTTGAGAGTCACTGGATCAAGCCCATGCTATTAACAACAGAGAAAGAATCATTAAAAAAAGAGCACCTGGTATGGTATTTAGGTCTGGTAGATACTAACTATGGTAGAGTGTCTAACCATGGAATATCAATTAAGTTTTCAGCCAGAACTAAACATTAAGAGATGGGTACTAATAGATGAAAGTGAGAGTGGTGTAGAAATAATTCATTGTGAAATGGAAGTGGCAGATACAAGACTGGGCTTAAGCAGCTCCAGAGAGTGTAGAAAGTTCCATGAACAAGTGACACCTAAGCCCCTTCCCACTATTGCATCCTTACCTCTCATTCAGTTCACACATATGATCTCATGGGGGGTGTTCTCTGTCAGGTAGAGGAGGAAAATGCCTGCACATAGGTCATAATTGGGTTGAGTTGATATGTGAATTCAAGCCAGAAATGACTTACTTCCATACAGCTTCACTTATGGGTGACTCTAAAAGCCACTGGTGAGTGGAAAACCTCTCAGGAGTCTAAGTTTCAGGCAATGCACCAGGTCATCCACTTTGAGTGGAGAGAGAAGTGGCCCAAGGAACATCAAGGATAAGGGGGTCTGGGTGAGAGACTTGAGAATCTACCCATAAGAGTGGGCATAATTTGTGAAGATCTGATCTTTGCATGAAATGTTAATACCATCAAAAGCATCCATTTCAGAAGAAGCACTAAGCAACCAAGTGGACAGCATGAGTCAGCTAGCCTCTGTCATTGACGACTTCAGGGCTTGTGCAATGAACTCATAAACAGAGAAACCATGGTGACAGAGATGGAGGCTAACCATGGTCCCCAGATCATGCATTTTGTCATCAAGCTGAAAGCTACTTTTCCTGCTGAATATCTAGCCTACTAGTAACAAAAACCACTGGTGAGTCCCAAGAAGGTACCATGAGGAAACCAGGCAGATACTTGTTGGCAAGTTGATTAGATTGGACCATTCAAGGACTCACAGAATGTCTAATCTATGAATGGGGTCCCACATACCATCACTATTGTGGACTGAATGTTGGTGCCCCTTCAGGATGTGTTAAAATCTAATCCCCAATGTGGTGAAACCAGGAGGTGGCATCTTTGGGAGGTAATTAAGTCATAAAGATGGATAGTCCTCATGAGTGGCATTAGTGCTCTTCTAAGAAGAGTCCAGAGGGATCATTCACCCTCTTTCCACTCTGTGATAATGAAACAAGAATTTAGGAGTCTGCCAACAGGAAGAGAGCTCTCACCTGAACCATGATTAATCCCTGAGCTCTTTCAGCCTCCAGAACTGTGGGAAATTTCTGTTATTTGCAAGCCTCCCAGTTTATGGCCTTTTGTTATAAACCAATTTTGGAAGCTGTATATTTATAATTTTTATATCCTCTTGATGGATTGACCCTTTATCACTATACACTGATCTTTGTCTCCTTTGACAGTTTTAACTTAAAGTCTATTTTGTCTGATATAAACTTTTTTTTAAAGATTTTATTTATTTATTTGGCAGACAGAGATCAGAAGTAGGCAGAAACGCAGGCAGAGAGAGAGGAGGAAGCGGGCTCCCTACTGAGCAGAGAGCCCGATGCGGGGCTTGATCCCAGAACCACGGGATCATGACCTGAGCCGAAGGAAGAGGCTTTGAGGCTTTAACCCACTGAGCCACCCAGGCGTTCCCCCCCCCCCTTTTTTTTTTTCACATGAAGAGAATATTCTGTTTATTAAAACAAAAGAAGGGGAAACAAAGGGCTTCTTCCTTCAAAATCCCTTCTATTTAACATAGCTTTAGTCAAGAAATGAAACATACAAATGCAAGAAATATGTACATGTAGAAAAAGTATGCATCCGCCAACCAAAATGCAACATTAATTGAAGTAAAAACTAAAGCAATGCTTTGTAGTTGCCTGGATGTCCCTGGGGGACAGCAAGTCAATGCTTATCAGCTTTCCTTAGAAGAGACAATTTTGATTAATATCAGACCCATCTGACTCAGTCTATTAAACCCTGAAGGAGGGATATTCTTCAGATATAAAAGATATGTCTTGGAGTAATAATTCTACCCTATTGCCATTTCAAGCATTAACAACTATGTGGCACCTCCAGAATGAGAGAGGCTTTGAATTCCAGGAAGACACACTCACTGAAGTATGGCTTCCACATGACCCCCTCTTGGCTACCCATGCTTTTTTTGTGGTTACTATTTGCATGGAATATCTTTTTTCATCCCTTCACTTCCAACTATGTAGCTTAAGCTATATCCTTAATTCGAAGTGAATCTCATGTAGATATCATAAATTTGTATCCCATTTTTTCCTACTAGCTACTCTATCTCTAGACTAGACAACTTAATCCATTTATATTTATAGTGATAATAGATAAGCAAATTGGGAAATATTATCTTCTATTTTTTGGAAGAGATTGTGTAGAACCACGGTTAATTATTTCTTAAAAGTTTGGTTGGGGCGCCTGGGTGGCTAAGTGGGTTAAAGCCTCTGCTTTTGGCTCGGGTCATGGTCCCAGGGTCCTCAGACCAAACCCCACCTCGGACTGTCTGCTCTGCGGGGAGCCTGCCTCCTCCTCTCTCTCCCTGCCTGACTCTCTTGCCTACTTGTGATCTCTGTCTGTCAAGTGAATATAATCTTTTTTTTAAATTTTTTAAAAAAAATTATTTATTTGTCAGAGAGAGGGAGAGAGAGCGAGCGAGCACAGGCAGACAGAGTGGCAGGCAGAGGCAGAGGGAGAAGCAGGCTCCCTGCCAAGCAAGGAGCCCGATGTGGGACTCGATCCCAGGACGCTGGGATCGTGACCTGAGCCGAAGGCAGCCGCTTAACCAACTGAGCCACCCAGGCGTCCCTGAATAAATAAAATCTTAAAAAAAAAAAAAAAAAGTTTGGTAGAATTCTTTAGTGAAACTATCTGGACTTGGAAGTATCTTTTTTTGGGAATTTTTAAATAAAAAATTCTATTTCCTTAGTACAGGGTATACAAATTATTTGATATTGGACAAGTTGTGATAGCTTATGATTTTTAAGGAATTGGTCCATTTCATCTATGTTGCCAAATTTGTTTTGAGTTGTTTATAATATCTCCTTATTATCTTTTGATGTCTGCCAAGTCTGCACTGATAAGTCCTATTTTATTACTGATATTGATAATTTATATCCTCTCTTTTTTTCTTCCTTAGCCTTGCTAGACATTTTGTCAGTTTTATCTTTTCTCAGATATCTTTTAATTTTATTAACTTTCTCTATTGTTTTTCTGTTTTCAATATTAGTTGTATTTTATTGGAAAAATAACAAAAAGTACATTTATTCAATTTTCCTTGAAATGGAAATAGCTGATGAATGCTTACTAGTAGGTCATCAGGCCTTCCCAGACTCAAATGCAATTCATTTACCTGCATTTTCCAGTGGTTTATACAAGTGAAGACAGTTTTTTTTTTCATTCTTATTAATCTTAACCTCCTGTCCTGGAGAAGAATAAATTCATTGACAGATGTGTATCATAGACAATAATTATAAAAAGTGCAGATGAAGAAGAGAGAACTGTGTGCTAGAATGGTCAGAGAGGGCTTCACTGGAGGTGAGGTTTGAGCTGGATTTTGAGATACAGATGAAGCAAGTGGAAGAGAGGAACTAGGAATGTTAGTCTGAGACACAAAGGGGCAATATTAAGTCAGAAAAATGCAAGATGTATTAATGAAACAAGCTATTTAGCTTCCTGTAGAAAAGTAATCAAAATATATATTAACTTCTTTTATTGAACCTATATTATGCCCATGCATTTATATCTATGTGTGTATGTATATATTAATGACCTGGTATTCTACTATGTTAGAAATGAGACTCTGTTACTGTGGGTGGATTTTCTCCATTCTGGGAAGAATAACTTCTGGCAATCTAAAACTACTATCTAATTGAACAGAACTTAAAGAGATATGAAAAAGAACTAGTCTACAGCTGGGCTTAAGATAATCCATCCACCTAGTTGATGGATTGTGGGACCACCAAATGAGACTGGACTAAAGAGCAAGATGAGTGACAGAGCCTGTGGGACTGTAAAAATAGAAATTTGACAGAGAGGGCCAAAGGTTGGAGGGGACAGACTGCTTTCTGAAACTATGATGCTGATACCAAAAACAGGTAAAGTCAGGAGAAAAAAACCAGACCAAGGTCCCTGATATAGATCTGAAAATTCTTAAAGCAATAAAGTTCAGCAATATATAAAAAGAAATATGTGCCATGACCAAGTGGAGTTTATTCTAGGGATGCAAGGCTAATTCATTATTTAAAATCAGTCAACAAATCTACCACATCAACAAGCTAAAGAAGAAGAATCACATGATTATATTAATTAATATAGCATAACTTGATAAATCATATCTACCAAAAACCTATAGTTAACATTATACTTAATGGTGAACAACTGAATTCTTTTCCTCCAAGACTGGGAAAAAGACAAATATGTTTACTCTCACCACTCTTATTCATCATAATGCTGAAAATTATAGCCGGTGCAATAAGACAAGAGAATGGAATAAAAAGTCATAGAGATCACAAAGGGAAAAAAAGAATACAACTTCCCCTGTTTGCAGATGGTAACTTTGTCTATGTTGAAAGTCCCAAGAAATCTTTAAAAAAAAAAAAAAAGGCAGAAAAGCAAACAGAAGTCTCTTGAAACTAGTAAGAGAGTTCAGCAAAATCACAGGACTTAGAGTAAATAGACACACACACAAAATCAATTGTATTTCCATACACTTACAATGGACACATGGATACTAAAATTTAAAATAGAATACCATCTATAATCACTCAAAAAATGAAATTCATGTTAATCTGACAAAAATGTAAGGGATTTATATGCTATAAACTATAAAACATTGAAGCAAGAAATCAAAGAAATCTAAATAACTGGAGAGACATGCCTTGTTCACAAGTTAGAAGTCTCAACACAGTAAGGATGTCAATTCTCCCCAAATTAATGGACAGGCTTATGATATCAAAGTCCAAGCAAGGGGAGAAATGCCAACAAAACAGTGGAATAAGGAGTTTCCAGTACTTGTCCCCTCAAAGAAACATCAATTTGAGCAACTATCCCCACTTGAAAATATCTTCATGAGAGATAAGGAATAGAATCCAGGTGAGAAATTATAAACTTGGGTGTAGCCCAGAAACAGACCAATACTAGATACTGTAGAAGTAAGAATGAATAAATGGCCTGTACATGGTCAGGTTCAGAGAGAGTAAGGGTTAGGCTATTTGTATTTTCTCTGCAAGTCAAGTGTCCAAGCACCCAGGGAAAGAGAAATCCATGGCACTACCATTGCCATAGGTCTACATGGGAACTTGGTCATGAGAGGCATGAGGCAAAGCAGCATGGAGGCTTGTAGACTGGGAAAGCTTTGCTGTACTGCAGCCCAGGAGCATGGAACTTCAGACAAGAGGGCTGGAATTCTAGCCCTGTCTGAAGTTCTGTGTGCCAGGGCTGCCAGGAATTCCATCATCCCCACCCTCATCAAAACTTCTAAGGGAATAAATAGAGAAAGAATTAATGGAAAGGGCTGGACTTCCAGCCATGATGGCCCTGGGGCATATAGGCTGAGGCTTAGGGGTAGGGCTGACCATTAGAATATTTATACTAAGGGTATAAATAAAGAGGGTATAAATAAGGATATAAATAAGGGTATAAATAATAAGGGTATAAATAAGGATGGGACAAACTGGTAACTTCTGACACTAATACACATTGCCTACATATTGTTCGTAAGGCAATGTGCTTTATATACATGATCTCTCTTATGTGAGGTAGGTTTTATCCTTTTGATAAATGAAGGCTAAAGCTCAGAGTGGTTAATTGCTTTGCCCAAAACTGTGCATCCAGTAAGAGCTGGACGTGGATTAGATTCCATTCCAGTTTGGCTTTGGCTCCATTACTGAGGCTCTGGGACTATGCATGGGTCGTTTGTTTGTTCTTGCTTCCACGGTGTCTAGTACTGACTTATAATTGGAATGTGGCAAATAGTGATTGTTTTGACCACGTTATGAGAGCATCTGAGTTGTTAGGGTGGGACAATGTGGAAGCAGTCCACAGGAGCTTTGCAGAAAGTGTGGGCTCTCTCAGAAGATAATCAATAGGGTGGTGAGCATAGAAATGGCGTCCCCTGTGGGCTGAGCTATTAAATCTATGCTTAATAGTCTCTCAGAGCTTTCTGGGACTGCACGTGATTCTTGGGAGGCACATCTATAAGTTATTTTCATCAATAAATGGCTGAACTTTATATTATTTTAAGGTTGGTGATGCAATAAATCATAGGTCTGGGAAGAGACAGAAAGAGAGCTTGAAAGTTGGAGTTCTGAAAATCTTACTTCCTTTGGGGTGGATAAAAGCTGTGGTTCTTTTGTTGTGATAATGACGGACTGTCAGTATCCGTGCCGAATCCTGCTCACTGAATAAATGTTGGTAATTGCTAATTGCCTTGAGAAGAAAACTGACTCATCCGGAGAATGACTTGCATATCAATGTTTCAGGCCCCCTTTCAGCACGGAGGGGATGCAAACTGGGTTACCTGTCACTGCTGGAGTCTGCACAGATGCTTCCTCATCTTACTGTGGGGTAGGCTGGTTCAAGTGGGAGATACCTCCGTCGGGAAGTTTAAAATGTGAGTAGTGGGATCTCATGCTTCTTGTTTCTGGCCATTTTGGTCTGCAGGTCATGTCTTTCCTTTCATACATGAGGGCAAGAATGAAGAGCATTTGATTACATTTCTAGCAAGCCAGATAATAGGGTCTGATATGAGTGGCTACCCACACTTGCCTGGGTCTTTAAGTGTCTTTCACCCTGATTGCTTCTCTGAAAACATATTAGCTAGGGGTAGCCATAGTGACACTCTTCCTCTCTTCCTTTTCTTTTCTTTTCTTTTTTTTTTTTAATATTTTATTTATTTATTGGACAGACAGATTACAAGTAGGCAGAGAGGCAGGCAGGGAGAGAGAGGAGGAAGCAGGCTCTCCGCGGAGCAGAGAGCCCGATGCGGGGCTCGATCCCAGGACCCTGGGATCATGACCTGAGCCGAAAGCAGAGGCTTTAACCCACTGAGCCACCCAGGTGCCCCACTCTTCCTTTTCTTAAGGACGATTTTATATTAAGAAGCGTGTCCCAGTGATCCCCATGTCTGGGGCTCCCCAGTGCCAGTGACCCCATGCCAGTGACCAGATCAGAGTGATCATGGTCAGGGTGAATGGGAACATGGGGTCACTCAAAGGGCACTATTGATTGCTGTCCTTTTCACTGCAGTTGTTTAACTATATGTGTTTTCTGGTTTGTGGTTTGCTGCAGGTTGAAAGAACATTTGAAGACAAGAGCTTGTAAGGGTAGAACTCAAGGATTTTGAGATACATTTTAAAGGGGAACCATGCTTAATTCCCCGGCGGACTGCTCCTGACCTTTCCAACATGTGGTGCACACCTGATCCTCTTCCCATCTCTTCTGCTGGATTCTGACACCTGTCAGCATAAAATGAGCAAACCTTTTAGAATTTCTAGAAGTAAGAAAGAGGGTTTTATTTGAGCCCACGTTAGGACAGCTGCCCAGAAGATACGCTCTTTATAGGGAAGAAGGTGCTCCGGAGAATGAACAGTATTTACGGGGCTTTATACTTTTCACATCTTGTAAAAGCTCAAAAGATTATGGATGATAGATTAGCATATAAGCGGGAGTCAAGAGTTTCGTGGCAAAGGAATGGAGGTGTAGGAGCATTGATTGATATCTCAAGGACAAGATGGTTTTTCCTTAGGCTACTCATTCACAAAGCAGGTGTACAGTGCATGTGTGGTGGGCTCTAATCAGGTTTTTGGTTTTGAACAAAGTTTATACACAGTCATGTTGACTTAGAAATCTAAACTGACTTCCTTTGTATATCAGGCCTTTAGAGAGTTTTTCTCTCATCATAACTAGTGTGCAAAGGATCATCAATCCCAGGACAACCACCTTGATGCCCACAGTGAACAAAGCTTTGTCAGGATGCAGACTACAGATCTGACCTACAGAAATGGTTCAAGTCTCAGTTGGCCACCAGACTGCTCTGAAAGCCCCATGACCGCATAGGAAATTGGTGGGAAACAAAGAAGGACTCTGAGACCTTCCCTTCTCAGCATGAAATCTAATTTAAGTAGACAGTTCCTGTCATCTATTTTTGATAAGTGGGCTAACTACGATTCCCATTTCCTCTTCTCGAATAACGTTTTTCTTCGACTCTTGTCCTAAAAATGCATACGAATTTTTAAATGAGCTGCTCAGTCAGCCAGTTTCTGGAAGAGAACTGCCTGTACTTTTGTAAGACTGCCTGATTGCTCCTGCAGTCTGGAGCAGAAGTTGGAATGAAAGGAGTCTGAGTCACGGATGAAGCTCTTTTGACAAGTCGCTGTTTTGTGTGTGTTTTATTGCACACAGTGTGGTGTCTATATGTTATGTGTCCAGAACTTTTAGTGCTGAGTGTGCTCCCTGCCTCTGCCTGGGAGTTAGAGAAAGGGGGAGTGAGAATGCATGGGGTAGGGTGGTCACTTGGGCACAACTCCAGTACAGAGCCATCGTATCTGCTCTAATTATCTTGATATCCTAGAGAACGACGTGTCTTTCCTGCAGACTTGAACTGGCTCAAAGAGGCTGACACTCTCCTGATTCTCAGAACAAGACTTGGACTGAATGTTGGTGCACTGGAAAGGAGCACATTGCTAGCTGTGTTTACGCTAACACGTGGGGAGGCTTCTCCCCACTCCAACTCTAAGCATGAAACAACTTCTCAGCTTGGAGGTTCTGGGGGAAATAATCCATTGCCCAGAACCTGGGTATAAACATAAATCTACTTTTAAGGCTGGTATCTGGGAATTTAGGTCGTTGGAGTTGGGCATGGATGCCGCTTCCTAGAGATCTTTCAAAAATACAAATCTAATCATCTGACATTCCTGCTTAAAGATTTCTGATGGCTCCCCACTGTCCACTGAATAAAGTATACATTCCTTAAATAACATTCAAAGTCCTTTAAAACTTGATTTCAGCCGGGACGCCTGGGTGGCTCAGTTGGTTGGGCGGCTGCCTTCGGCTCGGGTCATGATCCCAGCGTCCTGGGATCGAGTCCCACATCAGGCTCCTTGCTCCTTGCTCGGCAGGGAGCCTGCTTCTCCCTCTGCCTCTGCTGCCACTCTGTCTGCTTGTGCTCGCTCTCTCTCTCTCCCTCTCTCTCTCTGACAGGTAAATAAATTTAAAAAAAGAAGAAAAAAAAAACTTGATTTCAGCTAAACTTAAAGCTGCTTCATTGTTCAGCTCTCAAACCCTATCCTCCAGGCACAGGTCCTTCTCAGCAGGCAATACTTTGTATTAAATCAAAATCTCTTTGGCCTTTTCTGTAGAAATCAACAAGCTGATTCTAAAACCTATACGGAAAAGTAAAGGGCCAAGAATAGTAAAGTCAATCTTGAGGGCAAAGAACAAAGTTAGAGGCCTTATGCTATTAGATAGTCAAGACTCTAAATTTCTGTATCTAAAACATTGTCAATGTTTCAGATAAGGATAATCCATTCTACCCAACCAATGGAATGGATTGAAGAGAAACAGACCCAGATATATATGGTTACTTGACTTATAGCATAGGTGTACTACAAGGCAGAAGGTATCCCATCTTTCCAATAAAGGCCTGTTACTTGAATGGCCATATGGAAAAGTCTTCTTAATTTCATACACATAAATAATGGCATGTTATGAAAGGATTATGGACTGCAAAAGTAAAAGATTCTAGAAAAAAACATAGGAGAATATCTTCTTCATTTTTTAGTCAGCAAAGATGTCTCAAACAGGTTGTAAAAACCACTATCATTGATAAACTAGAATGTATTACAGTCTAAAAGTTTCATTCATCCAAAATGCCCATGGAAGAGTAAAAGGTCAAGACATAAAGTGGGAAAAGATACTTTCATGAATACATCCAATAAAAAACTTGTATCCACAGAATGTAAAGAACACCATTCAGAGGTTTTGAGCAGAAGAACAAAGCTGTACTTCAGCTGGTAATGCTAGGTAGAGAAGACATTTACATGTATTGGGATTTGGACTCACGTTTTTCTTTTCAAAAGCCTCACATTTATATCTTTTTGAAATATGTAAACTTCAGCTATCCAATTTTATTTATTTATTTATTTATTTATTCATTTAGTTTTAGACAACTACCTAACAGTGAGAAGCATGAAAGGTCACTTTTTTTTTTCCTTAAAGATTTTATTTATTTATTTATTTATTTCTCAGCGAGAAAGAGCACAAGCAGGGGCATAGCAAGTAGAGGGAGAAGCAAGCTCCCTGTGGAGGAAGGAGCCTGATGGAGGACTTGATTCCAGGACCACAGGGATCATGACCTGAGCCCAAAGCAGATGCCTGACCAACTGAGCCACCCAGGCATCACTATCTAATATTAGTTTTAAAAAATTTTTTCTTACCCTAAAGTGTTTTCATATGGAGATAACTACCCCACTCAAAAAACCATACCCAACAACTTAAAGTATGCTCTAAAATTTACATTAACAAATTCCTTGTTTCTTGCAAAGTATTTCACTGCTTAAGATATTAAATTCATTTTTGAAAAGTAGACGAGAAGTGAAGGTGATGAGGGAACAGAAGCCTGGCTGAGGACAAAGCAAAAGGCTGACACCTTGCAACCTTCCCCCACCCCCATTCCTGGTCGGGACATATGTAACATTCTTTAGGAATCTCCCAACTATCTTAATGTTAATAGCTTGCTAAAAAGGGAAAAATGACTTTGACAATGGCAAGGCCTCTGGTATCCGGTATCTTGTAGATCTTCTTTAGTGTATGAAAGTTCTATTGAAACCTCGCTTTTCCTTACCTCCCCCGGCCCCATTGTACATAACCTACCACCTCTCACAACCTCGGGGCAGCGGCTCTCCCTGCCCATGGGTCCTGTCCCTGTGCTTTAATAAATCATCTTTTTGTACTAGAGACATCTTAAGAATTCTTTCTTGGCCGTCAGCTCTGGACCTCACTTACATTCTAAAACTTCATCATTTGGTGCCCAACGTGGGGCTTTGAGTCTTTACATCTGGACTCTGAGCTTATGTACAAAACTGGTGAGTACTTACTTTCCTCTTCCTTGACTCTCATTTCTGGGGCCCTTCAAGGATAATGGTCTTATTGGAACACGTTCATGTCAATTGCTTAGACAGCAATCCTCTAGATGGCTACTCTATGGGAAGGAGAAAGTTTGACTTTTGGCTGGAAGTTAGTACCCTGGGCGGAATGGTAATAAGACCCAGAAATTTGATGCCCTCTCTCTATTCTTGTTCTTATACAAAGTTGTCTGTCTTGGGCATGGTACAACCACCTAAGTCACAAGGATGGCTGCCAGTCTTAAGACTCCCATGTGAGGTTTCCTCCTGATTGATCTAATGTGATCCTTTCTACATCCCTGGTCTAGCCACTTCTAGCCCTGGTCTAGCCACAGGACCTCCTCTGGGAGCTGGCCGAAACCAGTACCCAACTGAGTTAAAACCCAACTGGGAACTGTTTCCTAGGGGAGTTGGCTATAAGGACCACATGTGTCGGAATGTCACTTAGATCATGATGGATTTCAATCTTTTACTGTTTCTTGTCAGTGTTCTCTACTAATTACTAAAAGTTATAAAAATTTAGTAATTTCCCCCTGTAAAACTTTTCTGTATTTTCTATGGGTTAAAAATGGCAGGGCAATAACACAACTTCCAGAGTATAGGATGGCACAGTATCTTAGTCCATTCACTGGGCACCCATTTGTAGCCTAGAATGTGATGGGTAAGAGGAGGGATGCCAGCACTCCCTCCCCAGGCCCTTTTATGGCAGGAATGCCTTCACGGAAAGGTAGAATGGTGATCAATAGTGATTTTTGTTGAGGTATGCCTCTGGTCACTTTTGACACCTGGAACCTCTGGTGTATCCTGCATGGGACACCACCCAGGAGTTGGGGGGGATTTTGGTAATGGACTTTCTTTACTTTTGTAGGAACATGGGATCCTCTTCTTCTGTGCCCAAGGATTCTCCCTTGGGATGCCTTTTAACCCACTGGAATCAATTCAAACTGCAAGATTTAAGAAAGAAAAAGATGATTTTTCTTCTGTAACACTGAATGGCCTCAGTACTCCTTAGGAGATGAGGAAAAGTGGCCCATAAATGGGACTTTAAGTATTAAGTTAATCTACCAGCTAGACCTCTTTTGCAGGGAGAAGGGCAAATGGACTGAAGTCCTGTACATCCAAGCCTTTATGGCCCTAAATCAGGATCCAGACCCACGGGCCTCTTGTAGAGTGTGTCTAAACCTCAGCCAGATTAACAACCCCCCCCCCCCCCCGGATATGTTGGCTGATGATTGTCTAAATAGACCGATTCCTCTTAATAAACCTGGGAAGTTAGAGGAATCGCCAGCCAGTCCAAAGAAAGAGGACACTGGCTCTCTTGCTATCCCTCTTCCTTATAAACCCCAAGACCCCTCTTCCGCCCTACACCCCACCCCGCTGGACATACCAGGAGCACGACTCCCTATCTTCCAGGAGCGCCATCTAAGTATGGGATGCATCCTTTTAGAGAAGTTGCTAATGGAGAAGTGGGCACAATTAGGGCACATGTCCTATTCTCCATGGCAGACCTGGCTCAGATAAAACAACAATTAGGATGATATTCTGAAAATCTCTCTCAATTTATTGAAGACTTTCAAGAAGTATCTATTATGTTTGATCTGACATGGAAGGATATATATATCATTTTAACTCATTGTTGCTGCACCCCTGAGTGGGGGAAAATAACGAATCTGGGAAGGACCATAGGAGTTTGCTGATGAGCTGGCGATGAGAGATGGGGATCGCTACCCAGTTGGGGGTGCTGCTGTCCCTAATACCAAACCACACTAGAACTATCAGGAGGATAGTCCAGGGAGAGAAAAAAGAGACCATATGATCACTTGTTTGATAGAAGGAATGAAAAAAGGATTTCCTAAACCTGTAAACTTTGATTAACCTCAGGAAGTCACACAAGGAACTGACAAAAATCCAGCTCTGTTTCAGGGATGATTGGTAGAGGCCATCCGTAAATACACAAATTTGGACCCAGCCTTACCTGAGGGAGTAACCACACTAAATATGTATTTTATAAGTCAGTCAGCACCTGACATCAGCTGAAAACTAACTAAAATGGTTTTGGGTCCTCAAACTCCCATCCAGTGCCTACTAGAAGTTGCAATCAAAGTCTTTAATAATAGAGATATGGCCTTAAGGCAAGAAAAGGACCAGCAGGATAAGATACAGGCTCAAATAGTGGCTGCCACTATTGCGGATTCCCCACAGCACCAGACTAACCAAGGGCAACAGAAAAGGCTGGTTACAGTCAGAAAACTAGGTAAGTCCCCATGCTATACATGTGGCCAGATCGGACATTAGGGCAGAGAATGTCCAAGCAAGTGCTCTCCACTAGGGCCATGTCCTGTCTGTAAAGAAACAGGACACTGGAAGAGAGACTGTCCTCATCTCCAGAGAGAGAGGAAGACAGGAACCCACTTCCCTGCTCAAGAGTCGAAGCTGGAGGAACTGGCATGATGAGGCTGGTCCAGTTCCCTTTGACATCAGGATGACTGAGCCCCTGGTTACCCTGGATGTGGGAGGTAAGTTTATCAATTTTCTTATTGATACAGGAGCCACTTCCTCTATCCTTATTCAGCACTCCCGCCCTACTTGTCTTTCTAACCTTAAAGTTGTTGGTATAGAAGGGGAAACTAAAACATGCCATCAGACAATGCCTTTAACCTGTAAATATAAAAGTCCATCGGTAACTCATGTTTTTTTAGTCCTTCCATTTTGTCCCACTCCATTACTTGGATGAGACTTAATATATAAACCGGGTAGCTGATTTGTTCTTACTGTAGAGGGGGATGGCTTGTTCTCTTTAATGTCTGGAGAGCTAAAACCATACCCTACTATCCCTTCCAAAGTCTGAAAGGAAGTAAATCCACAGGTCTCGGATTGTGATATCCCAGGATGGGTTCTTATAGCCCAACCCATCAAGGTGCCCTTAAAAGACCCAACAAGTATACCTCATAAAAAACAATATCCTCTAAAACCTGAGGCCAAAGCTGGGTTACAACCACTTATTGACAAGTTTCTAAGACATGGTATATTAAAGCCTTGTCAATTGCCTTATAACATCCCAATTTTACCAGTAAAAAAGCCAGTGGGGAATATTGAGCAGTACAAGATTTAAGAGCTATAAATGAGGCAGTAATGCCTATTCATCCCATAATGCCAAATCCGTACACTATTCTCACCCATGTCCCTGGTGACGCCAACTGGTTTACAGCACTTGACTTAAAAGATGCCTGTTTTTGCATCCCACTAAGTGAGGAAACACAGCTGTTATTTGCTCTTGAATGGACCTCACCTTCAAGCCCACAGGCTGCTCAATTAAGCTGGACAGTCTTACCACTAGGATTTAAAAACAGTCCTCTTCTATATGGAGCTGCACTTAGCAAAGATCTCTGTGATATATCCTTGCAAAGGGAACAATAATTCAATATGTAGATGACATTCTAATCTGTAGTCTCACAAAGGCAACATCTGATAAAAATTCTATAGCTTTACTTAATTTTTTGGCAGATAGAGAGTATCATGTATCCCCTAAAAAGGCACTAATATCTCAACAAAAGGTACACTATTTAGGATACAAACTAACACCAGGTCACCTTATTCTATCTACTGATAGAAAAAGGGCCATACTGGATCTTGAGCCTCCAACTACAAAAAAAACAACTCCACACATTTCTAGGTATGACAGGTTTTTGCCCCTATGGATTCCTGGATTTGGACTCTTAGCCAAACCATTGTATGAGTCTGTTAATGGTCCTGATGAGGAAACTTTGCTCTGGACTAAAGCTCAGCAGACGGCCTTTCAAACATTAAAAGCTAAAACTTCTGCCAACTCCAGCTTTGGAAGCTTAGAAAAACCTTTCACTCTATATGTAGCAGAAAAGCAAAGCCAAGCTTTGGGAGTTCTCACCCAAAAATTAGGGAATGAAACAAGGCTGGTGGGCTATTTTTCAAAGTCACTTGACAGTGTAGCCCAATGGTGGCTCGCTTGTCTTCGTGCAGTGGCTGCCACAGCCCTCCTGGTAGAAAAAGCTTCAAAGCTCACGATGGGACAGTCCCTGACTATAATGACTTCACATCAGGTCCAGAGTGTCTTAGAGACCAAGGGCCACCAATGGATGATGGGAGGCCACCTTACTAGACACCAAGCTATGCTTTTAGATACACCTGAAATAATACTTAAAACTTGTCAGACTTTAAACCCAGCTACTCTTATGCCTGGACGTGACCATCATACCTTTATAGAACATGACTGTTCAGAAATCATTGATCTTATCTATTCTAGCAGGTGAGACTTAAAAAGATTCCCCTATTAAAAATGCAGATGATAGTTGATTTACTGATGGCAGTAGCTTCACAGATAAGGGAGAAAAAGGGCTGGATATACTATAGTTAGTCTGATTCAAACTATTGAGGCAAAACCCCTTCCAATAAATTCTTCTGCCCAAAAAGCTGAAATAATAGCACTTATCCGTACTTTTCAATTGGCAAAAGGTCTAAGAATTAACATTTACACTGACTCCAAATATGCCTTTCCGGTACTACATGCTCATGGAGCTATTTGGGAGGAAAGGGGATTGCTATCAAGCCATAACTCCCCAATCAAACATGGACCTGAAATCATTGCTCTTCTTGAGGCTATACCTCTGCTCAAGGAGGTAGCGGTGATTCACCTCAAAGGACATCAAAGGGATATGACCTTGGAATCTAAAGGAAACAATTTAGCAGACTATGCAGCCAAAGAGGCAGCCAAAGGTAAACGGATATTAAGCCTTATACCAGTCTTAACTCCAATGGAGTCCATAACTCCTGTCTATTCAGCCCAAGAAATTCACATTGCTCAAGAGTGAGGATATTCTAAAACTGCACAGGACTGGCTTATTAACAATGAGGAAAAATTTGTATACCCAAGAATAGTCAATGGAAGATAATACAGGACCTGCACCAGGCTACTCATTTGGGCAAAGACGCTTTAAAACATTTAATTAAAAATATATTTGATGGAGTAAATTTGATAGCCACAATAAAACAGGTTTGCTGATCCTGTATTGTCTGTGCCCAAGTAAATCTGGAAGGTGCAGCTCGCCCTCCCCCTCTTTTAAAACCAGTCCAAAGGTGTGGATCCTATCCAGGAGAAGACTGGCAACTTGATTTCACACAAATGCTACCTTGCAAAGGCTATAAGTATATATTAGTGTTTGTTGATACCTTTCCCAGATGGGTTGAAGCCTTTCCATGTAAAACTGAAAGAGCCATAGAAGTAACTAAGATTTTGTTGTGAGAAATTATCCCTAGATTTGGCTTTCCTCAATCTCTTCAAAGTGACAATGGTCCTTCTTTTACTGCTCAAATAACTCAACAAGTAGCCCAAGCCTTAAAAATTATTTCTTGCATTCAGGCTGGCATCCAAAATCCTCTGGGAAAGTAGAAAAAACTAATCATACTTTAAAATGCCATCTTGCTAAACTTAGTCTAGAAACCCAGGAAAATTGGGTTACTCTCTTACCAATAGGACTTTTCAGGATAAGAACTGCTCCAAAACAACCTCTAGGACTCAGACTTTTTGAATTATTACATGGCAAATCATTTCTTTCTGTAGATCTGTTATTAGATGAAGATTATAATGCTTTATTAAATTATCCATTGGACGCTGGTTTAACTCATAAGTTACTCAATGAGTATACTAATCATATACTCCCAAAACCCAATTTAACTATAACTGAAAACCCACCCCATGTAAATTCCAGAGACATGGGATTTGAAAAATTAGAAGCCAGATACAACAGAAAACCTACATCCAAAATGGAAAGGTCCATATTGGGTCATACTATGTACTCCCACTGCAGTAAAACTAGAAGGACACTCTTCATGGGTCCATATATCTAGAACAAAACCTGTACCTCCTTCACAGGAACTCAGTGAGCAAACTAAATGTGACTTCGTACTCCTGTGAACCCATAGAAGACCTCAAACTCCTCTACAAACATAAATGAAGGTTGTATATCTTCTCTTTGTTTTCCTCTCATCTATCTTAACTGACAATTCCTTCCTACAGTGGGCACAGCATTATGCTGAACTACAAAATCAAACGGGTTGTTGGATATGTGGAATTTTCCCTATGTCAAATATATATGGGATACCCTGGTGATTTTCCCCTTTACGGGGCACTGATTGGCACTCTCTACAGGATTATATTTCAGAAATAATATATGGAGACAGTATGTACCAAGATAAATCTATCACTAATCTAGATGCTTCTTCCTGGCCCATGATCAGTGAGACATGGAGTTCACCAGGACATAACCAAACTTTTTCATACTCTCAAACTACACTTTAAAGTCCTAACTGACCTTACAAGCCCACAAATTAATACCCACCAACCAGGGCCTAAGCTACAAAGCCCTACTTATCGCTGTACTGAGGATGGTATATTTCAAATTTGGGATACATATTTGTGGCTCACAAATTGGACAGCTCAGTCAAAAGGCAGTTTTATGCTGGGAATGAAAAAATCATACATATTATACTTGGGCAAATAGCACACGAAATCTAGGATGGCTATCATTAGAAGCATGTTCCCAAATAATAGTATTCTGGGCTACTGACTGGTTCACTATAGATTGGGTAATGTGACCTGGCATAGATGGCCAGGTCCAAATGGAACCCGCTGGATATGTGGAATTAACCTGTGACCCTGGTTTACTCCAGGGTGGATAGGTCGCTGCACCTTAGAATTTGCCTGGATTCATGGACACATTACTAAAACCATCACTACTGCAGCTAATCTCCCCAATTTAAAGCAAAGATGGACACGATCATTTTTATTTTTATATTTATTTATTTATTTATTTTTTATTTTTATTTGTCAGAGAGAGAGAGAGCACAGGCAGTCAGAGAGGCAGGCAGAGGCAGAGGGAGAAGCAGGCTCCCTGCTGAGCAAGGAGCCCGATGTGGGACTCGATCCCAGGATGCTGGGATCATGACCTGAGCCGAAGGCAGCCGCTTAACCGACTGGGCCACCCAGGCGTCCTGGACACGATCATTTTTAAATGGTATGATCACTTAACATCCATTTTTGCTCCATCTGTAGGACTAGAGGATGTCATACGGCATGTAGAAGCCCTTAATAAATGCACTGCAAAGGCACTCAATGATTCACCAAATAGCATCTCCTTATTTAATATCAAAGTCACACAGATGCGCAAGGAGGTCCTACAAAATAGAATGGCCCTAGACGTCTTAACAACAGCATGGGGTGGCACATATGCAATTATTAACACAGGATGTTGTGTGTACATCCCAGATTATCATAAAAATGTCACAGGACTAATAAAAGAAATGAATACCAGATTGAGGCTTTACAGGATCCTTCTCTCTCTCTCTCTCTCTCTCTCTGTCTCTCAGTGACTGGTTAAGTTCCTGGTTTAAAGAAGAACTATGGTCAATGATTAAAGATCTCTTTTTTGGATTTCTCATTCTGATAGCCTTTCTAATCTTAATGTGTTGCCTTCTTCAGTGTTTCTCTACTTGGTGCCAAGACTCCATTGCTGCAACGACTTCACGTTGACAGATTATCCTGACCACACACAGAGATACTTCTTTACTGCCAGCACTGGATTCAGGTGCCTCCATCTTTCCTAATTCCCCCACACATTCCTCAACTGATCAGTATTGACCCCAGTAGGTAGGGACAACTCTATGCTCCTATTCAGCAGGAAGAAGTTACAGAAGATGAGACCTTCCACCTTCAAAACCTTAAAAATTTAAGGGTCAAAATTATTCAGGGGGGAATGATGAGGGAACAGAAGCCTGGCTGAGGACAATGCAAAAGGCTGATACCCTGCAACCTTCCCCCACCCCCATTCCTGGACGGGACATATGTGACATTCTTTAGGAATCTCCCAACTATCTTAATGTTAATAGCTTGCTAAAAGGGGAAAAATGACCTTGACAATGGCAAGGCCTCTGGTTTCCGGTATCTTGTAGGTCCTCTTTAGCATATGAAGGTTCTACTGAAACCTCACTTTTCCTTACCTCCCCCAGCCCCATCGTACATAACCTACCACCCCTCACAATCCCAGGGAAGCATCTCTTCCTGCCCATGGGTCCTGTCCCTGTGCTTTAATAAATCACCTTTTTGCACTAGAGATGTCTTAAGAATCCTTTCTTGGCCATCAGCTCTGGACCTCACTTACATTCTAAAACTTCATCAAAGGTACCTACATTTATTTTCAACAATGGACTTTATAGCAGAGGATTTTTTTTCTCTACACAGTTGGATTAACAATTCTAATTGAAGCAGTCATGGTTGTCAAGGTTTAGGGACACTTTAGTTTTAAAAATACAAACAATTGAAGAGAAAAAGTCCACTTATTTCAATCATTTTAAAGTACTTAGCCAATATAGAGAACCAGAAAGACTCTACCAAAAAACTGCTAGAACTGATAAATGAAGTCATAGGATATAAAATCAATGTACAGAAATCTGTTGCATTTCCATACAACAATAATAAATCAATAGAAAGAGATATTAGGAAAACAATCCCATTTGGAATTGCACCAAAAATACTAAGATACCTAGGAATAAACTTAGTCAAAGAGGTGAAAGACCTGTATTCTGAAAACTGTAAAACACTAATGAAAGAAATTGAAGATGACACAAAGAAATGGAAAGACATTCCATGTCCATGGATTGGAAAAACAAATATTGTTAAAGCCTAAACTACCCAAGCCTATACTCCCGATCAAAATGTTAGGTCCGTGATCAAAGGAGCGAGACTGATACAAAGTGAAGGTCAAGCAAAGCTTTATTTTGCGCCAAGCATCGAGAATCAAACCGACCATTTGGGGCCTCCTCTTACGGAGAGGGGGACCCCTCCCAGCCTTACAGACTAACTTTTAAAGGGCAAAGGCCATGTGGTTGAGCCTGGCCACACACAGTTGGCCAATGAGATTGTAACACACAGAGAAAGTTGCATAGTCGTGCTAGGTCACACACAGGTGGCCAATTGAATTACAATTTACCCTATAGTAGATATTTGAACTAGCCTATCACCTTGGTCAGAATTGGCGCCCAAAAGGTAGGGCCCACACTCCTTGGTAGCTTGGGAGATAGTATGCAGGCTCCACTGATTGGATGTCTCCACCTGGCCTGACCCGGCCTTATATTTGGGCTCTGTTACCTGAGACTGGTTTCCTGGACTTGCTTTTAAGTAAGTCCCTGGGGCGGGGGGGCAGGGTCAGTTTAAGTTTTACTGCATAAACAACAAAATGGCTATTCAACTGAGATGGAGCCGTTCTGGCTAAATAGACCCTTACAAAAATACCAATAGCATTTTCACAGAAAAAAAAAAATCCTGATATTTGTATGGGACCACAGAAAACTGTGAGTAGCCAAAGAAACCTTGAAAAAGAAAAGCAAGGCTGGATGCATCACAATTCTGGACTTCAAGTTATATTACAAAACTGTAGGGATCAAGACAGTATGGTCCTGGCACAAAAATAGACACAGATCAATAGAACAGAATAGAAAACCCAGAAATGAAATGAATCCACAAATATATGGTCAATTAACCTTTGACAAAAATAAACTATTGGGACTTCATCAAGATAAAAAGCTTCTGCACAGTAAGGGAAATAATCAACAAAACTAAAAGACAGTCTTCAAAATGGGAAGATATTTGCAAATGATATATCTGATAAAGGGTTAGAATACAAAATCCATAAAGAACTGGTCAAACTTAACACCCAAAAACCAAATAATCCAGTTAAGAAATGGGTAGAAGACATGGATAGACATTTTTCTAAAGAAGGCATATAGATGGCTAACAGACACATGAAAAGAAGCTCAACATCACTCATCATCAGGGAAATACAAATCAAAACTCTAATGAGATATCTCCTCATATCTGTCAGAATGGCTATAATCAACAACACAGCAAACAACAAGTGTTGGTGAGGATGTGGAGAAAGGGGAAACCCTTGTGCACTGTTGGTGAGAATGCAAATTAGTGCAGTCACTGTGGAAAATAGTATGAAATTTCCTCAGAAAGTTAAAAATAGGACTATCCTACAATCCAGTAATTGCACTACTAGGTATTTACCCAAAAAATACAAAAACACTAATTCAAAGGGGTACATGTACCCCTATGTTTATAGCGACATTATCTAGAATAGTCAAGGTATGGAAAGAGCCCAAGTGGCCATAGATTGATGAATGATAAAGAGGAAGTGGTACACACATGCATGCGCATACACCCACCCACACCCACACACTCGATTTTTTTTTTTTAATTTTAGAAGCTTTTTTATTGTAGTGCACACAAGGATGTGAAAAATGCATCGTTACTACATTATGTAGGTATCTAGGTGTGCAATAATTGATCAACACCCCTGAAAGTGTGACTGGAGATAACAAAGCATATAAAAAAGAAATGCTATAATTCTAAAAAAGGTTTAAATACATAAATATATGTTTATATTTATATACATATGAATTCAAGCAACACAATGGAATATTATTCAGCCATAAAAAAGAATAAACTCTTAACCACTTGCCACAACATAGATGGAGCGAGAGAGTTTTATGCTAAGTGAAATAAGTCAAAGAAAGACAAATATCATATGATTTCACTCACATGTGGAATTTAAGAAACACCAAAAAAAAAAAAAAAAAAACAAGCAAAGGGCAAAAAAAAAACCCAAAAACCAGAGAGAAAGGCAAACCAAGAAACAGACTCTTGACTATTGAGAGCAAACTCTTGGTTGGTACAGGGGAGGTAGGTGGGAGGATGGGGGAAATAGGTGGTAGGGATTAAGAAGGGCATGTGCTGTGATGAACACCAGGTGTTGTATGGAACTGTTGAATCACTGTATTATACACCTGAAACTAATATTACACTGTATGCTAACCAACTGGAATGTCAACAAAAACTTCAAAAAAATAAAGTACTTATCAAAGTCATCTGTTAGTCAATTCTTGGGCTCCTTATCTACAGTAACATTAATTTGGAGAATATTCTTTTTAGGTAAGTTATGTGCAAATGAGAAAGACAAGAGGAAAATCTATATATCACTATCAGATTTTCTTTATTAGTCATATATATCACTGTACATTACATGCAAGAAAATCACAATATAGCCCCAAATGATTATGTATTCTGGCACAACAAGAATAATACAGTCAAAAGTTTATATATTTACATACAACTATCTTCAACAGTTAAATAGGAATAAAGTAAAAATAATTTACTGATGTGCTCACTGTTTGATGTACAAGTCAACATTCTGATTTGCACATGAGACCACTATGATCTGGCAGTTCATTCTTTTGAAAGCTAAAGCTGACCATCTTCTCCTATCTGGAAATGTGCATAAAATGCAAAATGATAGCTTCGTCTTTACCGCACATGAAAATATTAATTTTTCTACAATTAAAAAGACATTATGAATGGACCAACACATTAATTAAAACCAAACAAGAAACAAAAAACTGAAGAAAGACTACTAGACAAACATGAGAACAACATTGTATATTTTTAAACATTCCTCTTTGGCATTACTACAGTCAACAACATACAATTGATCCTTGAACAAGGTGGGAGTTGGGGGGCAATTACTACCCTGACCACACAGCTTAAAATCTGCATAAAACTTTTGACTCCCCAAAAGCTTAACTAGTAGTAGCCTAATATAGACAGGAAGCCAGCATAAACAGTCAATTAACACATATTTTGTATGTTACACATATTATGTACAGTATTCTTACAATAAAGGAAGCCAGAGAAAAGAAATGTTATTAGAAAATCATAAGGAAGAGAAAATACATTTACAGGGCTATACTGTATTTATAAAAAAACAAAAAACACTTATAAGTGGACCTGTGCCATCAAATCCATGTTGTTCAAGGGACGGCTATACTCATTTGTCTCTGTTTTCCTGGCCGGGCCATCTAGGTGAAATAAACTACCTCGGGAAATATTTTTTTACCTATTGTGGTAAGGGCAGATATGGGAAAATTCTTAAAAATAATCAGGAAGCAGGTTGTGCTTACTGTTAAATCTATGGGCTTCATACTGTTTTTCTAACGATGTGGTTATGTTTTCATTTACTTGGCTAGAAAATCCGTAAAACACGCACAATTCTAGACTTTTCTTTTTATGCTACCAGTTGGCATTTGTATAATCAGCTCTTTGGATATTTGCTGCATAGAAGTTGAATCTACACGCAGAGCAGCAGATCTGTTTCTCTCCTTCCGTCCCCAACACATTCAAGGAGAAGGATCAATTCTGCTTTTCTCTCAGACCCCTGAATGGGAGCCATGAGAACAAAATCAATGCGTAGAGAGTTGATTGCTTATGTTGGATCTGACTTCAAACTATAGAAAAAGGAAGCAATAATTCTGCTGCCATTTCTATTGCTAGGGAAAAAGTAGTTTGTGGATAGGGTGGGCACGAATCTCTATAAAATATTTGTGCTAAATCAACCACAGAGAATCTCATTTAATAAAACATTTAAAAAATAATATTTTGATTTTTCCCATGAAACATGGGTATCTTTTTAAGCTAAATGTTTTTAGATGTCTAAACTTCAAATATAATTAAAATCATGCAGCACACCTTCTCCTTTCTAATGGAAATTATCTTTGGAAAACAAACTGTGTCATTAATGTTACAAGAAATTTAAAGACAAGTGACAGAGCACCCAATGCTTAGATTCACACTTAAAAAAAAAAAAAACCTCGTCTTTTTGCTATATTTGATATAACAGATTTTTGAACTCCTTTTTTTTAAAGCTCCACTTGCAATTTCTTTTTTATTTAACAGAACAAAATAAAGGAGCAAAATCGCTTGTTTTAAGTTTCCAGAATTATTATAAGTGGATGAAAAACTCAGAAAATGTATTGCCAAGAGAAGGATGCGTTATTGGAAACTGGCATTTCTTTTTTAAATTCCCATCAAATTAATGGGAATTTACATTTTTATATTCATCAGGTAGATATTTTTATGGTGGGAGTATAAAATTGTAAATTGTAGCTTCAATTTTATGGATTCAGGATTTATGACCAAATTTTTCAGTGAAGTTAATGGTTTGGATGGAGATAAAAGCATAATTTGAAGTTCAAGTTAAGATTTAAATAGAGAATGTATAGTTTAAAGCATTTTCTAATCTTCACTTTGTTTCCGGAGTATAAATGTAAAAAAGCTTGCAAGTAATTTATTGATTCAGGACCTTCCAAATAAGGAGCTAAGTTCTTCATAAATTTTATTTCATGAATTGTTTTCTATTTTGATTACAATTACCATATAATTTCCAAGGCTCCATTTTGCTACGTGTGTGTGTCCATGATAGTTATTTTCAAATATACTATATAATGCAAAGTACCTGACTGATTACAGAAACTTCAAACAAACCAGACATTTCAAGAATCACAGAGTCCTCTGATGTTCAAGAGGCTGCAGAGTTTGGAAGGTCACGTGTTTGTCAGGCCAGGAACTAAATAAATATGTTTGAGAATATGTATAGAACTTTTTTCAAATGAATGTAGATGTTCTTATGAAATGAAATATACACCTGAAAGTCTTATTGACATTTTAGTTTTTCCATTATGGATTTTCTCAAACAGTGGGGTCTCAAACTCAATTTTTTTTGTAGGAATCTCCAATAACATAAAATGTTGACAAGAGCTTCTTAGACTTCAAAATATTGCAAAATACTGTTAGAAGTCAAAGCTATTCTCTTTTAACATAACAGAGTCAAAATGACTTAGTTTATAGATCCAATCTAAAATTAATTTCCTACCGTTTACAAAGACATCTGTGCACTATGCAAAACCAGAGGCAAAAGGAAGACTTCTAGCTTTTACATTCATGCCAGAAGCAGCATGGCTGGTACATGGCAGTCACCATTCAGTGGATTCTTCTCTCCTTCCCCTCAGCTCTGCATGAAGTATAGGGTGGCTTTTTCTCCATGGTGTCTTTAAGTGCTTAGTGGCCAGCTTTCTCTAAATGAGAAACAACCAGCACGATCACTTCATGGTCTTTAGGATCAATAAGAAAATAAACCAAATTGATCTCCCAATTTCCTACTGGAATATTCAGCCTTGTTATGAGGAAAATACTTTAAAAGAGATGCTCATATTTTTATGTGTATTTCCATGCTTATGGGCCAAGCTACATCCTGGTGCAGGTAACTTCAAGAGACTATCCCTGTTTTTAGATTTGACTGGAATTATTTTGTGGTGAATATTACTTATAATGAATGGATCCATAGCCATTATTAGGAATTTCATTATACATTTGGTTTATGCATTTGTTTATGGGAAGATATAGCTCATTCTTAGAAAAGGAAGGATTTCATAAAAGTGAAAATTAAATTGTGTCATCAACATTAACCCCACCTCCCATCCCCAGTAGATGGATAAAATTTATTAAAACAAACAAAAATCATGGGACAGTTTAAAACACAAGTTTTTCTTATTGTTATTACTTTTTCCCCAGTCCATGTAGAAGTTATGTGATTGATTCATAGGCAGCAAGGGGATCCTAAGAACTACTTGCCAGGTTCTATGATTTGCAATATTGAGCTTATAAATCTTGAAAATTACCTGCTATTTGGACCTAATTTATACAGATGTAGTAGATTACATGGAAAGTACCTAGCTGCGTAGGAAGCCTATTGGTTTTCTCCATTCTCTTGAGAATTAAGGGCCATGAATTTCCATAAGGCAAATGAGTTTTGAATTAATATAGCAATGATCAGTAGCAGCTTCCCACTGAGTCAGAGCACTAGGTGAGCCTGGGGGCAGATGGGAACAAATTGTTTCACAGCCCAAGAGAGTAACAGGAAGGCCTTGTTATTTTTCTGTTTTTTGAATGGACTCCTGCAGAGACGAGAGCAGGCAATAGGAAGCAAGTTTACCACTTGCAGAGATGCAGGAAAAGAATCCGCTGATAAATTTCTTGTGCTAGTCTGGGTATTGGAGATTGAATTCTGATTCGTTCTAAAGTCCAAATAATATAGAGAAGAGGGACATTATTTGATGAAATGGGCAATGTAAGTGGCCCAGCATGTTGCCAAGCCATGAGCAAAGATATGTCTCAATTTTCCATTATACTCTGGCAATGATGACCTCCTACACTGGCCATTACAAAGGGAAATTCATTGGGTAGAGAAAATTGAGGAACATGCATATGTATGATGACAGGGTGAAGTCAAAATTTTAGAACAGCAACGAAAAATAAACCAACAACAATAATGAGTCCCTAAACCAACCAACTAACCAGGCAACCAAGAAAGAAAAAAACCTCAAAGAGTTGGCAAATAAGGAATAGGCATTCTGAAACATCTGACGGACCATTTTACTCTAATTTACTTTATAAATGGGAACTCTTTTCTTTTGAAAGTCTCCAGTAGTCAATCTCCTTAGGGAATAATGTCCACTGATTTTAGAGCATGGTATCTTGACCATGGCAAGAAAAAAGTCAGATGTACTACTCTGCCAAGAAAACTGTAGAAATTCATACTGCATTTCAATGTTATGCCATATAATAGAAATTTCATGTGAATTGCATTGTCTCATTTGGGGAAAGTAAAAATTCTAATATGGGATGCAAAAACCAGTGGGATCCACAGGTTAACCTCTGATTAGAGAACTTTTGAGGGCATAATAGAAACCGTATGCCTGTAACTGGCCCTTTCCAACTCAGAATTAGGAATATCCCTGGGAGCCTAATCTGTATAGGCACTTGCAGACTCTGGTCTCTTCTGAGAGGCACCAACTGATCGTTAGGCATGGTTGTTTTGATGTCATAGTGGTCTGGGGTGGTGACATTATGACTATTACCAGATGTAGAATGTGAAAAGTATCTCTACATCCCAGAAGCCCATCTCTGAGGGAACCAGAGAAAGGACAGCCTATGAGACATACAGATTTTGCAAATATCATGTAGTGTTGGGACATTGTTTCCCTCGACAAAATGGGGAAAAATAATTATTGTTTTTCTCAGTGACTCATCTGCTTTGGCCTCCACTATGGGCGGTAAAATCTATCAAGTCACGCCAATGTGATTTCCTCTCCCTTTTCTCTGGGAATCATCAATTAAAACAGTTTTACCGTGCTTATATTAACGAAGCTCACTCATGCTATTCAGTGTATGTGACTATGTTCAGTTTTACCCAGGCTCTCAGAAACATAGTGTCCCATTTATTCCCTCCCTTTCTCTTCTCACATCTTCCTCTCTCTGTTTGTATCACTTATTTTTTCTTTTCCATTTGGCATTTTGTAACCCTGTGTATTCATTAAAAACTTTCTAGCTTTAGTGGGTAATGCAAGTTGAATAAAACATTTATGTTTTGGAAGGAAAACAACAGAAATTTCTTTTAAGAGAATTGGAAGTAAATATGATAGCCTGTTCTCAAGATTTAAGTTCTTTAAAAAAATCAAGTAGCAAAGTAAGAAGAAGGAAGTTGTAGGTAATGTTAAAATGCATCTTTTCCTGGAGGATTTGTTGTTGTTGCAAAACATGCCTATTTCAGAGCACATGACGATAATACGATAAATTTTCCTTGCTGTCTTCAAAAAGACCTCTGTGTTCTTTTTCTAAAACTATAAGACAAATATACATTTATTCTGTATAGGCAATGCAAACTTGCTAACAATCAGACACTATTAGCTGGAACACAAGTAATAAACTTTTTTTTTTTCAGTTGCCCTGGTTTAGATTTCATGGACATAGTTGTAGGGAGAGAAGCAAACTATGTTTGACTCAGGAGATAGCTCTGAATGACAACAAATCATTGAGGTTTGCAATTATTGAGATGTATAGAGGCAAATTCAGTTCCTGCAAAAACTGTATTTCCCCTCATGATGTATATTTAATATTACCATTCTTTCAAATTCAAAATCGAGGACACATCATCTGAAAAATCAAAGCATATTTATGCTTGCATTGAAAGCTTTGGGGCTGTTATGATTAATTTCAGGCAATTTTTATACTACATAGGATTGTTTATGCTCTTTCTACAAGTATATAGAGGTTTCACTGAAACACAAAGCTATAAGACTTGCTTGCATTCAAGTGTGGTTTCTGTAGGTCCTGTTTCTTGTCTACTATAGTCTAAAGAACTGTTGTAACTTAAATAGATCCCTACCTGCTCTACATAATGCACACTTCTTAGAAACAATCTCTTTGTATAAAAGGTAGTGATGCCAACCAGCTCCTCTGAGGGGTAGTAAAGTATGATGCCAGATAATTCTGATGGTAGAATGATTAAAATGAGTAAACTCTCTTCTTCTGTCCTTATCCCTATGGTTCCACTCAATTCTTAATTCATTTTTTCCAAATAAATAGCAAAACTTTTGCATTGTTTCAGATGTTGTAGTACAGTCTAGAAACATCTTAATCTATTGTCATAGAGTTTTATTTTGTCTTTAAGCAGACGGGGCACTCTTTTGGATGTGAATGGATCAGAGATTAAACTAAGTTTCTGGAAGTTGAGAGAGAAGGAAGGAGTTCACCCCTTGTACTACATGAAATCACAGGGCTCTCTTTTTCTAGGTGCATTAGAACCGTAAGCACTAGTTTCCACGTGGGTTGGCTTTGAAATGCAAACCTGAACCCCTCTCAAAGAGCAGAGGAAGAAGTAATTATCCCAATTTCCTCTATAACATTGTAAAGTTTAGGTGCAATTTCAAGTGCAGATTTTAAAATTCTCACTTCATATAAGGTTATAGGAAATGCAAAGTGAGTTGAAAATGTATGTGATGGGGAAAGCCCCAGAAAAATTGATCTCTCTCTGAATATGTGCCAAGGGTCTAGAATCATCTTTTCATATATTTGAGTCAAGACTGATATATTTCAAAGGTTGGTATATTCAATTTTAATTTTTTTCTGAGCCTTTAAAATTCCCTTAAAATGTATATGCAGCTATTTGATGTTATTTCAAAAGTCCCTTGTTAGAGGATGCACTTTCAGTCCACCCTTAATCCACTGTTCATAACCCTAAAGCCTCAGTGCCAATGGTCTTTACATTTGTAACTCAAGTGTCTGGGACACAATAATGTTAGGTAAATCAAACTGAACTTGACTTACGTGCTGACTCCTTTAAAAAACGCCAAGACATTACATGACAAGAGCTTGAATATTTGGTACACACCATGGTGCACTAAGCTTTTGCCATTTGGTTTTGTTTACTTTTGAATAGCTAGCAACGTACATACCCCCTTGTAGTTTTAGTTTGATCTCAGTGGTGAACAATGACTGGGTTGAAATTATTTTTAATTAAATTCAACTGCCTCCTGGCTAAATGTCACAAATGACCCTTCAATTGACTTGTCACTTTGGGCTCTAATGTCCTAATGGCAGTGGTCTTAAATATAATGTAAAGGCCGTATTCTGTCACTATGATCCCGAAGCATCTTCTACCAGGGAAGGTACAGTGGTTAGGCCAAGGCACTGATGCAGGTTGGTGTTTGTTCCCTTCCTTCCCCTCATTGAAGGAATATGGCTCATGAGAAAAGAAAATATGTTGAAAATGTAGGCAAAAATCTTGGTGCTTTTGTAATGACAGCAAGGATTCCTGAAGACACCCATTTCGTATTTGGGGATATTTCTATGAAAAGGATCATATTTGTGGCTGTAAATGCACAGCTATAGGAGGGGCATGTGTGGTTCACAGAGAAGCTGAGAAGTTAAGGCTACTATGCCTTACCCTTAGTTTACATCTACAGTCTGCTTCGCTGGAAGAAGGCCAAACCAGAAGAAATCCTATCTGTGAGGACGGGACGGTGAAATGAGAAGGAAGAACAAAACAGAACATTACATTTTCTTTATATGCAGATTTCATAAGAAACTTTAGCTCAACTAACTGAATCAGGGCTGACACCTCCCCATTTGCCATGGAATATCAAGGCAGTTCTAGTAAATGTTGTGACAATGGTTTTGAATGAAAAACACTGAAAAGCATATTTATTATTTACTTCAGAATGTTTTAACTAAGAGCTGGTCATTAGGCAGAAATGATTGTTGAGAAACATCCTTATGAGCGGAAAGCAGTACTACTTCATCTCTCAAGAGAACTGATGTTATTACAGCCCATTAAAGGGAAGAATTTTCCTCCCCAGTGACTTATATACAGATACTTCATTCTCCTTCATTGTGTTTCATTTGAATTATCCTTTTACTTGTGGAGGCTGTAATCGTGTCTATATGCATATATGTATTTATACACAAATGCATTTATTTAACAATCTTAAATTTTTTAAGGCTCTGGTTTAAATTACTTTGATCAGAAAAAATAAAAATAATACGTATCATTTCTGGGGCATAATATTTGAGAAACAGATTATTAGAGGCAAATATAAGACTTCAATATTCAAGATTCAAGATAAAATATTATCTTTTTTTTCTTTTTCTTCTCATCCAATGGATACATGTGTTGGGTCCACATAATGACAGCTAGTTAGATCTGAGACAGTAAATTTAGTTATTTTGCTCCAAGATGCCTTGGATATTTGATCTGGATGCCCAGTACATATTTGTGTCTTATTATATTGAGGGACAGATATAACTTTTAATATTGAGTCTGCTGGCAGCTTCTAGACTTAGAAATACTTTTTTATAAGGGAAATTGGCACCCTGTCACGTACTATATCTTCATAGATAACTACAATATGTACATGACTCATTTAATCAACCCGGGCAAAAGTTCAAAGTGGAGGGCTTTTTTTTGCATAGGCCATCTGACTTGACTGTCTATATAGAGCAAATATAAATGGGTGATTGCCAAATCTCTACTGTATTTTATAACAAAGAAAACCAGTCAAAGAGGAGAACTGTCTTACAGAAATTGCTTAGAAGACTGACATTTTACAAAGGAAATCTTGACATTTAGCAAAGATCAAAAAGACCAACATATTGGTGATGACATTATATAAACACAATCTTCAGGAAAATATTCTTGGGTCATTGTTAATATTTCATGTCCAAGTAACTCCACAGGTTTGAAAAGAAGATTAACCATTTTTATCTATGATATTTGAGTTTTTTTGTTTTGAGATTAAGCTTATTGGATACACATTTTTAAAAAGGCTTAGACTGTCATTTTATCACAGAATTAAAAAAAGATAAGATAATACACAAAAGGAGCATGCAGTATGGAGAAACTACTGAGAAATGAAGAATAAGTACATTTTAAAGCTTGACTTCCTCCTCAGATGAAGTGATGAGCTCATTGATCCACAATTACCTTTTATGAATACTTAGATAAAAGAAGGGATCCTTACAGTTAAAATTAGGGAGCAAACAACTGAAAGCCCAAGAATGGACAATCTCCCATGAACTCTTGGGAAGTGCCTGCAATGCACAAGAGTCAACCTTTCTGCAGCTGACACATTGTTGTGTTTCAGATTATATTTCATGCTAATTTCTTCCTCGAAATTATGGAGCTAGGTAGGAGACGCTATTCTTTAGAAGAATACAAAACAAAGAAACGAAGGTGGAAATGATGTCTTAACCAATATTAAGGTTACTATTAAAGGTAAAAGATAGAAGAAAGTATTCCTTACAGAAGACTAGATAAAGTCTTGAGTTTTCCACACAAGTTCCTTTGATCAGAGGTAGCACTTACTTTACATATCACCATGCTAAATTTAACAACTGATGGTTTTTGTTTGATGAGGTCATAAATATTTGCTTGAAAACAAAATATTACATACAGAAGGGCCATCTTCTATGATGACGTCAATTCACATACCACGGTGCGTTTTGGTCCCATTGGACATCTTCCTCATGATTATGTACACAAGCTGGACTTTTTAGTGTGGTATGGTCCTTCCTTCCCAGCAACTGACTTAATTGAGATGTCCTTCACATGTGTAGAGTGGAGTGCTCAGAAGATCGACTTTTGATGACTCAGGAGCAGGCACTTTCCTAGGAAACTAGAGTCTCCCACAGGTTCTTTCAGTGACCTGCTTCCACATAGATGGTGGCTTCTAAGCTCAGTGAAGGTCTGAATGGCATGAGACCCACCTAGGGCAATGGAACAGTTTCTGCTTCCAGATTTTCTAGCTGAAAGAGGAAAGAGCAAAGATAGTGAGCATTTCAAATTGGGTTGCAGTGCACATTTATCAGGCATCTTCTGTGGATCAGAACTGTCCTAAGGGCCCTCAGTATACTTTCACTTGTAACCTTCAGAGCGTTTCCTAAATGTCAAGACATTAATTAATCTCTTGGGTCATTATGAATAATGTCTTGGATCATTATGAGTATGCTCTTGCATTTGTACACAGTAATGAATAAGAATTATACACTAGTCATCAGAGATATTGATATTGGCTTCCTTGAAAAAATACATTTTGAATCCAAATCCCTTATCTCCCTCTGTTCTTGACTCTCTTTCTCCTTCTTTATCCTCAAATTATTCATGACTTGACAAAAATTTCAAAAGAACAGCAGTGTCTCTTTTTGCAATACCTTTCATGTTCTTCATTTCTAGATGAAGACATTTTTATTTTTCATTCAGTTCTCAAAATTAATGGATTTTTTTTTCTGAAGCAACCAATGTGAAATTCAGGGATTTTGCCACTTCCACAGGATTTTTACACTTCCACTCTAAAGCTGGCATATACATTGAGCAATAACATGACATTTGTTCACACACATAAAAATGTGGTTTGGTATTTTCAAATATGGGAAGATAATTGTGGCAAAGAAATACACTTTGTAATTAACAACTAATCTCTGCTCTCATTGTTAATATATTCTTTGGTGAGAAGGAAAGAAGGTGTTTATAGAGTCAGTATAAAGGGAGGGTTTTTCCTTTAACTTTATTTTGGTAAATTTCATACTTCAGGAAAAGTGCAAGAATGAGAATATCATAAAGAACATTTGTGTACACTTTACCCAGACTCACCTCGTATTAACATTTTATCCCATTTGTTTAATCATTTGCTTTCTGTTCTTTTTTTTCTCTTCTTCTACACACACACACACACACACACATGCATGCACACACACTATCTCTCTGAACTATTTGATACTCGGTTGACTTTTTGTCACTACATATTTCAATATATATTTCCCAAGAATGAGGTATAGAAAGATAAGAATCGTCATTTGGAGAGGCAGTCTACGATTAACCCTGGGTTTCCTGCATGTCCTTGCTGACTGTGCCAAACTGCAAGGCTTAACCCTCCTCTGGCCTGGAATAGTTTCTGCAGGTGGTCACATAATCAATTAGGTAAGCCAGGGTGACCACAGCATTGATCACTGTGTGAAGTGCCTGTTCCTAGGGAGGTTTGTTTATTGCTTGCCCCCAAAAGGTCTGGGACTTTAGCTCTGGGATCCTTAACTGTGACACAACCCATTGTGTGTGCAGCCATCATCAGGTCCCATCACACTGCCCAGTGGGATTTGGGGACAGAAGAGGCACTGCTATGCTAAAGTTTCTGCTGCTGTTACGCTGTGAGTACTAAACTGTTGACTTTGGTCTGCATTTGGCCCCTAAATAGTTGTGGCAAAACAACTTGCTTGCTTGCTTGGTTTACTCCTTTGGAATCTGGTTACTTCTAGCCATCTTCTAAGAGGTTCTTCCCAAACTGGCATCATGAGCAGGATGTCAAGATAGACAATGACTTTTTGGAAGAGAAAAGGCAAGGGCTCATGGACTGGGTTTGGGAATATGAAGAAAGTCCTTAAGTCCTTGGGATGTGGTAGGAAATGTTCTGGCAAATGTGCTACAGAAAGAGTCATCCACTCCTGTCCTCGCTATTGATGAACACGACACAAGTCAATAGATGGGGGCTGAGTGGTGAGGGATAAAGTCTAACCAATTGCCCAAATGGTGCCATGGTTGTTGCTTGCTTTCCTATGGACTAGGAGGCTGAGAACACTGAGCCCCACAAGGGAAGAAAGCACAACTTCACCAGTTTTAAGGCAAGACTAGAAACAAGTAGAGGGCAAATGCCTCTATAATGAATACTAAGACATAGAACCATAGTGAGAGGGAAAAGAGAGATATCCAGGAGTGCTTTGGTCGAGGAACTGTTAGGCATGTGACTGATGAAGGAGTTAGGGAGGTTATAATCTTAATGAACAAGGAGACTTTCTTGAGGCCAATAAAATCCCATGAAACCCTATGGAGAAAGCTACTCAAAGGCTGAGGCTGCTCTAGACTTGTTCTATCATGAATGGGAAGACAGCTTGGTTATGATCCCACATCCAGAGAATGACTGGTTCACTTTTAAGATTATCCCCTTCCCTACAAGGTGGTAGCATTCTACTACTTTTTTGGTGGGAGACTTTGTGTTGGAAGCTGTGCTTGCTAAGGGCCATTAGACACCCATGATAAAGATAGAACTCTCTAAACAAGGCATTCTCTACAATCTAAGACAAAGGCCAAGATGGGACCATCCAATGTCCTCTAAATTATAAGGCAATGCGATATGCCTTTTAACCTGGGGGATCGCAAAGTAGAGGCAGATGGGATAATCACCAAAAAAATGCAGTCCACATATAAGGCTATGACAGGCCCCAATGGGGCAGTTAGTAGTTCATTACAAATAAAACTCTGTATGCCTCCATAGAACCAGATTCTTTTGTGAAGACTAATCTCCCTCTAATGAGGAACTAGGAAGCCATGTGGCTGTCTTAGGGAAAATATCTCCTTTGGAACCCCTATTGCCTGACCCCCATTTCTGTATTACTCATTTCTGTATTCTCATTTACAGCAGGGATCAGAGGCCTCATACCCTTAGAAGGTCAGAATGGGGTAGGGGAGAAAGGGAAGGGGGGGTGAATGAATATATACACACACACACACACACACACTCATATACATATATACACACACACATATATATAAATGAATATAAAGATGTATGTACCTGTGTATATATGTGTGTGTATATGTGTGTGTGTGTGTGTGTATATATATAAAATATCTGTGCTTGGAAGACTAACATGCTAGGTTCTCTTGAGAGGTGAGGACTATACATTCAATTAGTCAGATTTGAAACAGAATAAAATGAGAAAAGTAATGACTGTTTGGATCCTTGTCATGCACCATTTTTGTTGCTCCCAAGACTGAATGTATAATTGGCATTGATAATTTACATGCTTGTTCTGTGTAGGCTCATAACGTCCAAGGGAGGTGGGTGGGTGATGAGGAAGATGCATGCACAACAGATCACACCTCCACTTCACTTCAGTTTCCCTTCCATGGTCTATAAAAGACCCAATTTAGGGAGCGCCTGGGTGGCTCAGTGGGTTAAACCTCTGCCTTCGGCTCAGGTCATGGTCCTAGGGTCCTGGGATCGAGCTCCGCATCGGGCTCTCTGCTCTGCAGGGAACCTGCTTCCTCCTCTCTCTCCGCCTGCCTCTCTGCCTACTTGTGATCTCTGTCTGTCAAATAAATAAATAAAATATTAAAAAAAAAAAGACCCAATTTAGAATTCCAGGGGAAGGAGAGGAAATCACAGTTTAAATGTAATACTGCTTATGAAAAACACCATATCTTAATATATAATAGTTCCGTGTCCCTGGTGAAAAAAGCTAAGGCGATCTGGGGGCTTATGCAGGATAATTGCCAACTGAATTCAGCTGGCGCTCCTACATCCTGGATACTCCAGCCATTGTGACTATGATTGAAGCAATTGCCCATAATGGCACCTGTTATGCTATCCTGAACTTTGGTCATGTCTTTTTCTCAACTGCCTTAGCCCCTGGAAGAACCAAATCCCTCACCTGGCTGAGCCCCTAGAACATACTGGGCTGCAGTAGTAATACTTGAACCTTCCTGCTATTTGCCACCAATAGGTCGGTTGACACACAGAACAACCCTCTCGTTTTGTTGGTGACATGGTCCTACCACATTGATGATATTATCTTGATAAGCCCTAATAAAGTTAGCAAATGCTAACTCATATGAAGGCCCAGGAAGGCTTGTTAACAGCTTGTTAGTCAGAATTAACATTCTGATAAGATACAGGGACCAACCATCCAAATGAAAATTTTGGGAGCAATGTAGGCTACAACTCAGAAGCGGATCATGAAGACAGTAAAGAGAAGAGAACTATGGCTCTCTGCTTTCAGAAAGGCAGTCTCACAATTGCACCATTCAGGCACTGGAGATAATATGTAACTTAACAATGTATGTATTTGTTGAGTCTGAAAGTTAATCAGAAACTCTGACGAATTTGACTGAGGGCCTAAGCAGCCCATAAACCTGGAGGTTGTTCCAACATCCCAGCCCTGGGGCCCTTTAAAACTCCATAGGAGGAGGCAGCCTCCATGGGGAAAGCCTCTGCATGCCTCCTTGGTACCATTACCTACTTGAGTTGGGGAAGGAACTCCTTAAATGTTGGAGGTGCTGGGAGAGGGAAATAATGAGCCCTCTCTTTGTATCCAAATACTAGCTCCACAACCTGGCAAAATAATCACATGGTTCATTGAGACAAGAAGCATATATGACTGACAGCTTGACCAACAGCCGAGTAGGTCTATGGGTTGTGGGATAAGGAAAACTCGTAAGTGTTTGGCTGGCCCTGAGTGACTCTACTGTGTCTAATGTTATCAAAGAAAACTCCTAAATGTGAAGCTCCTTGCCCATGTACAAATGCACAGATAGATGTGATCTTGTTTTAGTCAGGGTCATACCAATTAATTTGCTTTTCCTGACACTTGAGTGCTCTTATGACATGTATGGCTATCAAGGCTGTAATTAATTAATGACCCTGCCCATATGGATTATCCAGATTAATGTAATGGTGATTCAAAACAAATTTATCGACAAATTCTGAACTAAAGTAACCTGTCCCATCAGTTATATGTTTGTATGTGGAGAGAATGGGCCACAGGATTTCTCTCTACTGGGCATGGTGGGGGCTGCTGGTTAACTCTTTTTTGTCTCCTGCAATTATTGACAATGACACCATTCCTTGGATCACATTCCCTTTGTTAGGCCCCCAGACAAAGAGGGATGTCCAATGCTGTCTGACCTGAGGGATATGTAGATTCCTGTTTTCATGTAGCAGTGTGAAAATTGTCCCCCAGCATCCAATTCCACATTGTAGAGACAGTCAAGAACATATCCTTTATTTTAGCTACCATAGCCAATGAGATGGAACAGCAGATCAGGCTAAACTCTCTGATTGTAAATGGATCAGGGATTGGCCTTAGACTACATTCTTGTTGATATGATTGAATTAATTTGTTGTGTTTGAATTAATATATTAACACTATGGTGATACAACTTATACATACTCTAAGAAAGAAAGCTAAATGGTTATCAGGAATAAGACCTATTAGCCCTCTCTGGGATTTATCCAGTTGAATATAGATCCTAGAGTGATGACTGAGGTTAATACTATAGATTAACCTCATCCTGGGATGCGATTCTGTGGATAATAAGTCTAATCAATTATAGATTGAAATAAATAGAACAGATTTGGGTTCTAGCCCCTATCAGTATGTCTAATCCAAATTGCTATAGGTGGCACCTGAAAATTGAGTTCAGCCAAAAATATGTTGAGCTGACAGGTGAGTTATTGGGAAGGATAGTTCTCCAAGCATCCTTACACATTCTTGCTGACTGAGTTGTGTTGCAAGGTCTATCTTCTGACTCTGAGTTCTTCCTATGGTCACGTAGTCAATTAAGAACTTTTGCTGCCTGGGGACGCCTGGGTGGCTCAGTTGGTTAAGCGGCTGCCTTCGGCTCGGGTCATGAACCCAGCGTCCTGGGATCGAGTCCCACATCGGGCTCCTTGCTCGGCAGGGAGCCTGCTTCTCCCTCTGCCTCTGCTGCCGCTCTGTCTGCTTGTGCTCGCTCACTCTCTCTCCCTCTGTCTCTGACAAATAGATAAATTAAAAAAAAAAAAAAAAGGAACTTTTGCTGCCTGATTGCGTGAGGACCACAGCATGGCCATTTTGTGATTGCTTGCTCCGAGAAAAGAGGATTGGTTTGCTTACTCCTTGCTAAAAAAGGTGCTGAACTCCTAGCATTGGGCTCTTCAGCGGAGTGCAATCTACTGTGCGCATACTAACAATCTGGGCCCATTGTGTTGTACCATGGGACACAGGGACAGGGAACCAGGCTCCCACGCTGAATCTCCTGCAGTTTGCAGTACCATGAGTAGGAAATTGTTTTCTTGGTCCACTGAATCACATTGTATATTTTTGGTACCCATGGAGTGGGGCCAAATCTGCTTGCTTGTCGAGATATCTCCTTTGGAAACCTGTAACTCCTTTCTATTTCCTGAGTCTGAGATTCTTTCCCAACATGACATACACATTTCAGTAAGTTTGACATTTGACATTGATACACTATTTTAATCTACCATCAGTTTTCCAATTTTGTCAAAAGTTTTTTGAACTGTTATTTTTTACCAGGAAGTCAACTAACAAATCCTCTTGGGCTATTTTTTAGCTTATTTTGAACAATAAAATTTTGTAAAGTTTTTAGATTAAACTGAAGCTGATTTGAGGCACTTTTACTCTCTATCCCACATAATGATTGGAGTGGGTTTCCTACCTCCGAAGGGAATTTAAAAGATTGTTATTTTGTCTTTATTTAACCAATGTCATCATTCTATGGAAGGAAACAGGGGTCTTGAGAGGTAAAGTGACATGCCTGAGTACGGGTCAAAGAAAGATAGTTCAATATTCTTATTTTTGTTTTTTTTGCAGCCACTTTTTTCCTACTTTTGTTTTCTCTTCCCTATTTGTGATGCATCCAAAGTTGCAAATGAAAGCAATAACAGAGGTTGAGGACTTTTGAAGCTGATCAGAGTTTCAGCCAGCAATAGGCTTCAAAATTTCATTATTATAGAATCATAAAAAGAAAGCCACACAAAAAACCTAGAGTTGATGCCTAATAGACAAAACTCTCCATTTACCTCAATGATGCAGAACTCATCCTTTTTTTCCAAGCTCCTTTGCCTAGACATATTGAGATCTAGAGTATGATACGTGGTCAAACTTCGGTAAAGGAGAATTCAAGGAGAAGTGAAATAATCTGGTAGTTCCAGAGGATCCTGACTCACTGTGCCATATGCTTCCTCCTGCTCTTAATGTGTGTTTATTTTGTTCAATATAATAAATCTTTTCTCTCATGAAAAGAAGCTTTGGTGGTTACTTCTGTTGTTCACTAGGAAAAACTAGTCCCCAGGTTCTGAGTGGGGTGATCAGTCAAAACCAGAAAGGAGCCCTAATTTGTTGTCAGATAAAAGAGATCAGGAATGTCTTGCTTGGGAAGATCTCCTATGCAAAGACTGGTGTGGGATGCTAAGCTCACATAGCTGGTTATTGGCAGCCTGGCACCAGAGCCCAGGCTTCTAGTCTTGTGTTCTTTCACAAGAAAGACTGTAATTATTCAACTTCTTTGGAATGCATCTCACTGTTGAGTACAGATGATTTTTTAAAGAAACCTATTTTCCTCAAAGTCATTTTATTCAAAACAGAAGAATGTACCAATTATGAGACTTATTCTTAGCAATGTGTGGTTTAAATCAGTGAAAACATATCCCAAAGCTACATAGACATTTTCCCCCTTTAGGATTGTAACAGAAAGTGGCAAATTTCAAAACAAAGCAAAACAAAAGTGAAAACCAAACAAAACACAACCTGTTCTATTTCAAACTGAAGCAAGTTTCAGTATCTTGTTTGTATTTAGGCCATACATTTTAAATGAGTGAGACTAAGAGATCAATGATCAATTTTAGAATCCTGGTTAATACCTGGGATAAAAGGATGTTGCCATTTATTCTAGTAAGACATTGAAGTTTGAAAATATTTGTGCCTAACTAGCACTTATGGTCTACAGTAGGCTTTGAAACTGCTTGGTGAAAACTCCATTCTGTGAGATGTTAGGAAACATCCTTTGAAACACCGGGCCTGTGTTCAGGTAAGTTTGAGAACTTTAGCTTAAAAAACAAAATGCAAATATATACATATACATATATATATATATATATATATATATACATATACATATATATGTGTGTGTGTGTTTCTAATATATATATTATATATATTAAATATATGTGTGTGTGTGTGTATATATATATATATGAAGTAAATGTGGCACACACACACACGCACATGCACATGCACAGCAGGGTTTTTCAAAGCCTTTACAATGCTAATACACAGTACTAGTCCCCATGACCAAAATTAGACATGCAACATTTCTGAAAATTTGTGTAAAGAGCTATTTTCTCATGGAACGTATGTTAACACTTCACTGTAGTAGTGTGCTGTAAGATCCTTATAGAAAGTCATTTGTTCTGATTCCTTAGACATCAAATCTTAGCACCCAAATTCTGGCCACATTCCCTTCCATGGAGGCAAAATGCTGATGCTTGAACATTCAAGGCCTCTAGTGACAAAGAAGTCTTTGTATCTCAATTCTTTGAGAAAAGTCTGTCTTTGGTTGCATTACAATCCCTTTCCCTGTAGCTTCCATCTGTTGGCTTTCATTGGAGTTGTACTGCATAAGTCCAATTCCTTCTTCACATCAAGTATACAAAGAGAGCACTCCTGTCCTCTCCGAATCTCCTATTTCTCAGGTAACCATGTGCAGTTACTTCAACCATTTGTTGTAAAAAGGTAAAAAGAATTTTACCTTTTTTCACCTTCTTAGTTGCTCGTCTCTGGACATGTTCTAATTTGCATATTTCATTCCTGAAGAATGTGGTATATTAGAGTAAAGTTAACATGTCTTAAGCTCTAGACACTTGCCTTCTGTTGAATGATTATCTATCATTGCAATAGTTGAGATGGCCTATATCATATTGCTGATCCATGAAATAAAATCTATGACATTTTTTCATATCTGCTTTCACTCACATTCTGTGTGTCTTATAGATGGATTTCTGGGCTAAAATTTTTCCCTCGTAACTACTCTAGCTGTAGTTTTTGCTTACTCTTCTAGTATGTTTGTTCCCTTATCCTAGCATCTAGGTTATTCAGCACTCCTCCATTGGTTGGGACTCCTAAGATGGGAATCTGCCAAAGCTTATAAACCTATCTCATTATACCATTATATCCAGATTATAATTCAACGTTTTATAGTATTATTAAAAACTGCAAAAGCTGGTCAAATCTCTTGCTAAAAACACTATTGATACCGCGTTTACCTGATTTCTGTATCCTCTAAGAAAACAAGATTCCTTTTACTATAATAAATTCTTAGAGAGCTTTTCTTGCCTCAGACAGATTATTGCTTCTAAAATTCCTTTAATAATTTGTTCTAGGTCCTAAAAACATTAGTGCAAAGCTAAATATTCAGTGAGGTTTTTAGTTGCTGCAAAGTTGCCATTAAAATTGTGACTCTATTTCTTTCCCCCAGTTTTCCAGAAATGTTGCCCATTCTTCTTTGCTTCTAAGGTTATGATTTATGTTTCATTAATTGTGTTTCATTTATAAGTTCTCTTAATGTTTCACAATATCCAGGAGACCTGACCTTATTCTGAGCCTCCTACTATCCTTTAACAATATCTTCACACTTACTGTCCTTTAATTCTTTCTAAAAATGTTTTAGGCTGAAGATATTTTTTTCTGAGAGAGCAGCTTGAAATAAAATAAGGTTTGAAGAATTGCACTTTCCTCTTGTTTTTCATTAATACTGAGTCTTAATCTTTGCAATATTAGCAGTGTAGAAGGAAGCTTTCTTTTGAGAAATCAGTGCGGTGTCTCTCAGGACACCTGGGATCTAGCTCCTATTTTTTGGCACTACTTTAAAGACACTACAACTAATTTCTTCATCACTTAAACGTGGTTGTCACGTTAGATCAATGGTTCTCAACTGATTCCTCCCCTCTCCCTGCCACACCCCTGCCACCCCACACCAGGGGACATTTGGCAATGTCTGGAGTCATTTTGGCCATCACAACTAGGGGTGGGTGGCTATTGCTTGCATCTAATGGATAGAGGACAGTGACGCTGCTAAACATTGCACACATTCCCCCGAAGCAAGAATTAACCGGCTCAAAATGTCACCAGTGCCAAGGATGAGAAGACTTGGCTAGGACCAAACGTATGATTCCTTTTGTCACTATTATTTTATTCCTTTTAAATTTTCTTTAGAAGAGCTGTATTCAGTTTCTTGGGGAAAAGAGAAGAAAGGAGATAAAAAGAAAAGATGAAAAGCCTCACTGACTGGCTTAGAATAATAATGTTAGCCAGTTGCTTGGCAAAGTATGTGGACTATGGTATATTACATTCCAGTGAAAACTAAGTGCTAGCTACTACAATTATCATTCTCACAGATGAATTGAAACTGGAGAGTTTCAGGACCTGGTCAGTGGTAGAATCTAAATAAATAAACATACCACCTAAACTTTTAGGATTTTATATTATATCTGCTATTGTTATCTAATTATAAAATGTTCCCTTACCTGCTGAAATTTTTAAATAAATTTACAGATTTTAAATAAATTTACAGATGTAAATTTAAATAAATTTACAGATAAATAAATTTTAAATAAATTTACAGATATATAATACATAATTGCCTGACTTTTTTTTAGTTATAAAAGTTTTCCTAAACTCTATTTGAAAACCAAATACTTGAAAAGATTCTCACTATCATCTTTTAAATATTTGGAAAAAAAAGGCACAAAATTTAAAAAGTGCGTATCTGGCCTATTATCCTCATTTGTAGGATAAGGCAGTTTGTATTGGATGATCTCTAGTGGTTTTTTTTTTCCCCAATTACAATCACCTAAGAACTGTGAATATTTTGCATATGCTTGATAAGTCCATTTGCATTAATGCGATTTAGATGTTGATATTTATGTATAGTGTAGTCATTTGAGAGTCTTCTTGTCCCACTTAATTTCTGAAATAACCAGAAAAAAATTCAGTTGTTAAAGTATATGGTAGCCATATTGCAAGCTTCCATCTATCTGCAGCATGGTAAGGTTCTGGGAGTGACATGTGTCTCTTATATTTCCCAAGGGCAATTCAAAGAAAACATTTTTTAGGTTGATGTTTTGAATTTGAATGAACCCATATATAATTATACTTGGGGATTTTTGAATATAAAGACAATTTGGCTAACATGATAGAGGAAAAAAAACGGTAAGAGTGAAATATTCTTGCTAAATTGGTTAATTATAAGATGGATTAAATAAGTGGTCATATTGTCAAATATGATCTTTCTTGAGTTAAATATTCCTATTTCTTAATATCATTTTCCATAGCCTTTGCTTTCTTGTTTTTCAATCAGATGTCTTAGAGGTAAATATCTCATCACAATAAGAAAAAGTTATGCATTTGTTATGCTTTAAGGGACTTAGGCATACCAATTTGGAATTCTGGATCATCTCTTTATCTATCTCTTTTGACTTTTATGAAGATTTGATAACGTAGGTAGAAAAAAGGGGAAACAACCAAGTAGGACTTGATAGATTTCCTAGATTTCTGGTGTTCCTAGGATTCATGGTATCTGTATGGAAAACAAAAGAATGTGGCTGATTTCAAACACAAAATGTACTCTTTCCCCACCTCCCTCCCTCCCTTCCTTTCTTCCTCCCTTCTTTCCTTATAAATACTATGCTTTATAGACAAATAACATGAATTATTTTTCTCAATATTCATTCTTGGACTGACAGAGCCATTATTTTAAGTCACAATGAAACTTTCAGCTTATATTTATTCAATATTTGATAATTATAGGGAACTAATTTATCAGGCTAATTATTTATTTGTATGTGTTCCTAGTAAGTTCAGTTGTTATGGAAAGAAAAAGTAGTTCATTTTCTTTTATTCACAAGCAATAAAACAATAACATTAAATTATACTTAAACTTACCTCCCACCCAGATATGGTTAGTAAAATAATATTTATGGGTATTTGTTCCTTCAGCATACATCACTGGTAATGCAGAAGATCAAACTCATGACATCTTGAGAGCTGGCTTATAATCTTTTGGATATGTATCATGAAAACCATTCATGTTTTGAAAAAGTACTATTAAAACTATTTAGCATTCAAAATAAATCTTGTTAGTAGCCTCCTCTTATCCACTTTCTACTCACTTCAATGCCAGGAACTCCATTATATAAGAAAGAAATTTCTTAGTGTAAAAGGAGAAGGACAACAAAAGTTGTAACCCTAGGTCCTTGACTTCCATGGAAATAATAATTAGAAAAGAAAAATCAAGACATGTTTTGTTTTAGAAACTTGTAGTTCTCATAAAGTAACCCCCAAAATAATTTGTCATTTGTAAAATTGTAGCAATTTTCAAATACTTATTGCAACCTACCAAAAGATACAGCAATCAGAATGACATTCAAAAGTTAATGACTGGTTTGTGATAGGTCATCTTCATTCAGTTTTTGTTTGGTATGAAGAAAAAAATGCAAAAGCAAAAAAATACTATGAAACTGTATTTCAAATTCATAGCGGTGGAAGGAAGAATAAATGTGTTGTAGAAAGTTTCGTATTTAGCTCCCAAACTATATAGATAACAACTAAAGATTGACATGTTTCAAAACACTAAATTTTCCATGATAAATGATTATGAAATAGCAATTCACCACTTAAGGCCAGCTGAATAAGTAACATCTCATTTAAAGTTAGTTTTTAAAAGATGAATATATTGCTGTCTTTTATCAGTTAGTTACATCAGTTGAAAAAACAAGCACAGGAAAATACTGCAGTAATTATATTAGTTAATCTAATATTTACAACTTAACCTCCCTGAAAGATGTGAACATTCATTCAAGAAGAATGCTAATTCATGCATCAAGGTTCACTGTATGGTTCTTTTTTTCTTTTTAAAGGATTTTTATTTATTTATTTGACAGAGAGACAGATCACAAATAGGCAGAGAGGCAGGCAGAGAGAGGGGGGGAAGCAGGCTCCCGGCTGAGCAGATAGTGTGATGTGGGGCTTGATCCCAGGAAGGGAGATCATGACCTGAGCTGAAGGCAGAGGCTTTAACCCACTGAGCCACACAGGCGCCCCTCACTGTATGGTTCTGATATGCAGAATAATCTTCTGGTTCAACCCTCTCATGCTGAAGTTGAGGAAACTGAGCTCTTATAAGATGAAGGGCTTTGTTCCATCACATGTTGGACAGGCAAAACACGACCACTAGAACATTCACCTGACTCCCTGTACTCTTCTCTTCTGTTACCATCTCTTCTGGTACCATCACCCACCAAGCTGCCTTGTCTAGTAGGATAAACATGGTTTATGAAAATACTAAGTGAAACTCTCCCACATGAATGAAAAATTCTACCTGTGGAAAAGCAAATGGTATCACTCAGTGAGAATTAATATGACCTTCCTTAACGATGGCAAAAAAATTTTAGTTCAAATGATTTGAACTCATATAATCATAACCCAAATCCTCATTATTAAATTTCTAACTTCCCAAGATATTCACTAATCTATTTGGATGTTTATCTTTATACACAGATACACAGATAGCTACAAATAGATCTGAACAAGCCTATATAAAGACCTTACAGCATTTGAATCATTGGCATGTAAATACTAAAATTTAGTTCTAAGAGCTACCATTGAGAAGAATGATAACCAGTCTGGTAGGGCAGTAGGGCATATAGATTAAAATCAAATTCAACTGGATTCATTCCTCAGTTCCTTTTGTAACTATGACCTTGAGCAGGTGAATTCTGTAACCATTAGTTTCCTCAACTGTAGAGATAATGATCCATACATAATGAGGCTAAATAAGATATACTGGGCACAAACTGGGCAGTAAGTGTTATTTCTAATAGTCTTAAAACCAAATGTTTTCTATGAATAAACATATTTTCAATTAAACAATATTTTCTCCTCCCAGATTATGGCCGAGTTACAGAAACATGACATTCTTATTGTTATTTATTAAAGATATTATTCATTTTAAATCTAAATACACTCTAGGGCTACACACACATAAAGAGGCACTCCAATATCATGCACATGTGCACACACACGCACACACACACACACACACACACACAACTGGATCCATTTTCTTTTTAAACCCTAGAATTGAAAGAATAGCCATTTTGATTTTATTCACAAAATATGCATTAATGTGATCAAGCTCTGTAATTTTGTGAGCTATTTCCATTTGGGGCTTTTGTGATGGAATTGAAATGCTTTTCCTTCTCAAATTATCTCTCCACAGATGTTTTATAAAAAAAACACAAGATGTAGTTTTTGAGAATGATGTGGTTGGTTTAAAAAATTAGGCTTCTGCTTTTAGTTTAGCTGGGGATAATATAGTTTTGTAGTTAATACTATTGCAAAGCATCTCCTAATTTCTAGACATGTGGCTTGGATTAAAATGTCAAGAAAATGCTTTAAAAACAGTAACCAGGGGGTTTAGGGCTGGACTTGCCATATTAACAAGAAGAAGTTGGCAGGAGGTACCATAATATCAGGTTTATCAATGTTATATCACTATAGCCTATAAAACTCACTGATAGAAAACTAAGGCTTTGTCTAACTATAGCTGTATAGCTACACTGTTTTACTAAACACAAGACTCATTTGGTAGAAAAATTCTTGCTAATCAACTTGACTAAAATGTTAGCCAGTTTAGACAAAATAGTAACTTTAGCAGTATTTGGATAAAGTTACAATTTAAATCAGTTTTCAGCTTCATATTTATTCAAAATTCAGATACTTGTTCCCTACCTTGACCTTGACCCAGTGAACCAGAGTTTCTTAGAGGAGTGTCTCAGAACTTATACTCGTAATAAGGTTTGAGAACTTCTGGCTGAGACCATGGAATAATATTTGGGCACAAAGTGGCATTGTGTAGGAAAGCAGAGGAAAGCTTTAGATTAATATTAGAAGCCCAGGGTTCTGCCTCTTACTGGTGGTTTGATCTTTATAATCATTGAGCCTCCCTGAGCATTCAGTTTTTCATGTTTACCCATCAGGTTTGTTGTAGGAAGCCAAGGTGATAGTGCACTTTTTAATCTGTATGCTGTGATACGAATGTAAGATAGCATTATTATGATGGTTATGGTTAGTATAAACTGTTTAAATAATAATCCAACTGGTCTAAGAGAGTTGTTTCTTTTCCCATATAATGTTAAACATCAAAGGACATAGTCTAGGTATCACAACAGAAATGCATTATGGAATGCAATCGGGGTGGGAGACCAAGCAGTGAAGGTGGGTTGCAGTGGCCAGCATCTCAGGTCTGAGCTGATCTGAATTGATCTGAGCAAATGGGGGATGAGCTCTGAAGCAAGGTGGAGTCCAGCAAAAACTGTCGACTGGTACATGTACCGAGAAATTAAATTGCATGGCTAGCAGATGCAAAATGAATGTCTTTGCCTAAGTCTATCTAATAAAAATCTAGAAGCCGTAAAGACAACGAGCTGAACATAAATCAGGCATGGAGTTTTACAGCTGGAGAAGGAGCCTGAGCCCTGGAATTCACAAAAGGACATGAGGACATTTTTTATTTTACTTTTTTATACTAAGTCAGGGCAAGACCTCTTTAGGGCACTGAATCCAGTTTGTGGCCGGCTTATCAATAGCACTTGTTAGAAGTAAAATTAGAAGACAAGCACAGATGTAACAGTTTTTTTTAAAAGTAGAACTTTTGATCAGAGGACTAGAGAAAAGAAAAAGAAGAACCCCTCCCATGAATATTTTCCAGTTACTGAAGGGTTAGCCTGGAATAATGTCAGAGTGTTATGCAAGCATTGGGGTTGTCCATCAATTGCTTAAGAAAGGGGTCATTCTCACCGCCTGCCTTATCTCCTGAAATATCATGAGCCCTCTCATCATTCATTCATTCAACAAATATTTTTGGAGTAATTTTTGAATGTGTCAGACACTGTTTTAGGTAGCTGCTGAAGGAAGAAGAAGGAGTAAGGCAGATGTGGTTCATGGCCTCAAGAAGCTATGCCTGTCCAGGGCAGCATGTACCTATGTAAGGAAGCAGCATGTACCTATGTAAGTAGGTACTCCTTTGCAATGTAACTGCAGCTACTACCATCAGGAGGTAAGGTCTGTTTTGCCACCCCTTGAACCTAGAACCTGGAACTACCATGAGGACAGCAGGGCTAATGTGCCACCCCTAGGCTGAGCCTGGGTAAGACTGGAAGAACGTTCTAGGCCAGCCCAGCTCAAACTACTGATCTACGGAAATGCAAACTACATAAATGGTTGCTTTAGGCATCTATGTTTTGGAATGAGTTGCTAGGGAGCAAAAGCTGACCGAGTCACCCTTAACTATGTAAAAATGAGGCAAAGTTTATTTGGGGCACAGAATTTTCTCACACGGCTTATGAAATTACCTGGATAACTGCCAACTCTTCATTCTGCGCTGTAGGGACATGGTCTCAGTGTACAGTTGTCAGAATACAGACACCCTGGGAAGGTTTGATATTGGATCTCTGATCTGCAGAATATGAAGTTGACTAATGTGCTTGAAACGTGACATATATAGTCTATTTCTTGGAGAAAATACAAATATGTAGGCAAGACATAAACATCTACAACAGTACCAAGTCCAAACAAGCAGTCAAAAAGTTCATGCAAATCCAATTAGCTTTGCTTTGCAACATAATGGGTCATGGTGTCAAAACAAAAACACGAATGAACAAAAAACCCAAAAACCTATCTGTCAGATTCTGAATTTGTCTGACTAGCCAACTATGTCCTATAGACATGGCCATAAAGTGTCTGATTGTTCCTTCAAATAATTTCATTATTTTGATATATTATTGAAAATATCACCAAAGGCTTATGTATCGTTCCAGATGTCCCTGTGTAAGCATTGCGATTCTAATGATGACACATCAGTGGAGACGAGTGAAAGAGATCTTTCCTTTATCTTAATTTTCAAGTATGTCAGAGTGTCTTTTCCTCTTTTCCTGGCAGCCACTCTTCTGTCCAGCCCTCTCAGCTGGACATTTTGGGAAAGCAGCCAATTCCAGGGCTAATGTGTTTCTGCTGTTATCTGACACTGATCCTGCTTCATAGAGGCAACAATGAAGATAAGCCCTAATTGGATGTATTTTTAAAGCAAACCTTTTAGTTACTTAGAACAGAGCTTCCTCAATTAGCTTCCTTTCCCTGCTCTCTGGCTGTGCAGGAACCACACTAAATGTGAAAATACTGGATCTGCATGGGAGTCAAGAACAGGGTCGGGGCAACGGAAGGATGATCATACTGAACCCAGGAGAAGTGCTCCATCAGACAGGCCGGGAGCTGTGCTTCCCGGAGAGCTGATGAGGCAAGGGCACTGAGAGAATCAGATGTGAGAGGCCCTGCAATGGTCTAGGGTAAGGCTACTCACAGCCACACCCCAGCACGTCTTCAAGAGAGGGAAGGTAGGGCAGGCCCCGACTGAGCAAGAATCAATACTTCATAGTGGGCTCCGTCCCTGTGCTGCAGGGGAAGTACTTTGTTCCAAGGCAAAATGTGTTAACCTTGGTTTACGATTGAGAGTTTTAAATTGCATTCTGTGATGTATTATCCTCAGGTCAGAGAAAATCTATTTGAATCCCTACCCTCTCTAAGTTACTCACAGGGTTTTGATAGCTGCTGAGAGGGAGAGCTGCTTAGCAGAAGAAGCAGGTTTAGAGGTCTTGATGTGGAAAAAATAGAAAAGAAGCAGAGTAGATTTCTTTCTGTCTTTGACTCAGTCTGAAATGGAACTAGAAGTGGCACAAAGTAAATTAGCAATTTCCCTTTGGTTGGCAGTGAGTCGACCATCATTACCTTATACTGCCTAGAGGGTCCAAGTTCTGGTGTTCCTTTTAACAATATTTAGTATCAGAGGTGTGAGGATTAGTGCCCCCTATGGCAGACCATGAGGACCTCCTTAAGCTAGGCCTGTGGTCAGTAGGAAAGGGTGAGCCTGGGCGGGGTTGAGCTGGGGGCAGGTAGTGGGTGTGGGGGAGACAGAATGGGACCTGGAGAAAAGTAAATGAAAAGGAAGCAGCTGCTCTGTACTGCAAGGCTCTTCTTCATCTGCCTCCTCAATTAGACTTCCTAGTCATTTTTATAAAGGCATCTGTTCTCACAGTCCTGGCCTCTGACCAGGTTCTGACTCAAGGATTTACTTCACTGGAAGTTGAATTTCAGTTCTGTGTTATAAAATTATGGAGGCAGAGATTTTTGGATGCTGACACTATTATTTGAAACTTTACTTATTTACATTATATTAAGAGTTAAGTGGTATGTTTGATTTACTTTCTAGTCAGATTCCACAGTTTGCACATCAGTGGCTTATCAAGGTCATATTAACTTAGAGACACATTTTTCTCTTTTCTGATTCTCATGTGATTCTAATACTGTACATACATCTTGACTCCTTCCTGCAGGCCCTCCTCTGTACTCTTACTGTATATACTGTATATACTGCCCTCTGTGCTCTGTGCAAGGGAAGATATGTTCCAAAAAATAGTCACTCCTCGCCATATTAACTCTGACTGGTATAACGACCGTTAAAAAAGTAAGTTACTTCCAATAATTAAGTACTATGTTTGAGGTTTCCACTAGAGTTCAGGTATAAAAACTGACAAACCGATGGCTGAACAAGTTAAGGCTGGCAATTTTTTTTTTCTGTCTTTTCTCCTTTGCTGTGACATTGATTTGCGGGGAACATCTGGCACCCATCACCACAGTGAGTGAAGTGATGACCCTTTCTGTTTAACTACAGAGCCAGAACAGGACTGACTTTTAAGAAGTGACAGGGATATTGGAATGATATGCATGAAACATAAACATTGGGGAAAATGATGAGAAGTCTAGAACAGCATCACTTCCACAACGTGCCAACATCATTAATTTCTCATAGAAGCAACACCTGTGAAGATACTGATTTTTAGTAGCTTTATGGATTTCTAGTTGGTGTACCTCTATATCTAAATAAATATGTACAAATACATAGAGCTGTTTAAATAATGTAAAGTACCTCTCTGTCACAGTGACCATAATATGCTCTCCTCCCCCAGTCCTCATAAGGGGGGAACCTCCATCCCTTAGTTACTGATTCACTTCTAATGGCTTAAAAGTTTGGATTGGAACAAAAATCTATAATTTTTATGTCATCCCCCGTAGGTGTACTCAGTTCTAGAAGATGCATACCTGATGGTTAGTCCTATCCACTGTATTGGCCGTGGAGGGGTGGTCTCTGGTGTTCTGACGGATTCGAGTGGAGTTCTGTTGCTCAATGGTAGAGGAAGTTGGGATACAGAACTCTCTGAAGCATCGTTTGAAGTTTTCATCCAGAAATGCATAAAGGACTGGGTTCAGGCAGCTGTTTGTGTAACCTAGAGCAATGCAGAAGTGCCAGGAAACGGTCTGGAATGTAGTTTCTGGGATTGTAATCAAGGCCTTAATGATGACATAAATGTGAATGGGAGTCCAGCAGACAATGAACACTGCCACAACCACCAGCACCATCCTGGTGATTCTTCGCAGATTCCTGTCCTTTTCTTTGGAGCCAGAGAGCATACGGACACTCTTGAGGCGTAAGATCATCAGTCCATAGCACACGGTAATGATGAGGACAGGCATGATGAAGGCAAAGATGAAAACACAGATTTTCAGCAGGTTTTCCCAGTACCAGGTTGGGTGAGAGAATGTGAGTGTACAATCTATGGAACCTGGAAAACAATAATTATAAGGTAGAATGAGCAGCAACAACTAATTACAGCTTTGACCAGAGCTAACTTAAAGCCATTAAAGAAAGCCAATAAGGGAAGATTTAAAGAAATCGAGGGAGAAAGCTCTCTGTTGATTTTCAGGGAGTTAATTTTAGATTTTTTTTTCTAAATATCTCATGTTTCATCCATTTTGATCACATTAAGCTTTCATTTAATCAACAATTATGGAACCTTCCACTTGAGCTAGATCCCCTATGGGGTCCATGTTGACATAAAAAATACAATCACTGTCCAAAGTCTATAGGAGGTTCCAGGTAATGGGTAAATTCTTTCTACTTTTTGATAGGTGGTTCATGATTTTGATATGAAGACTAGAAAAATAAATTTGTCATGTTGACAGCCATTTGAAATTTTAAAACACCTTACTGTACTTCGGGGTTTAAGTCTAATCAATCTTATAAGAGCTATATTCTTATTTCCCCATCATTTTGATGAAGTCAGGAAACAATAGATTATATATTCTTTAAAATGTTTAGTGTCTTAAAATTTAGGAGAGAACTCCCATTACAAAACATTCAAAGTCATTTTGCTAGAAAAAAAATCACTGAAATTACAATTTGACTAAGAAGTTGGACCACTCATGACTTTATCAGCACGTCGGTCTATAAACCCCTCATCCCTCAGGCCTGCAACTTACCATGCCTGTACTTTGTTGTTGCCATGAACATTACAGGCAAGCCAATGGCCGAAGAGAGGATCCAGTTGCAGACATTGACAATTTTGGCATTGCGGGGAGTGCGGAAATCCAGGGCCTTGACGGGATGGCAGACTGCGATGTAGCGATCAACACTCATGGTACAGAGGGTAAAGATGCTGGTGAACATATTATAGTAATCTATGGAAATCACAATCTTGCAGAGGATGGTTCCAAATGGCCATGTGCCCATTAGGTAATTGACGCTCTGGAAGGGCAAGGTACTGGTTGCTAAGGCATCCGCTAGGGCAAGGTTGAAAATGTAGATATTGGTGGCAGTCTTCATTTTGGTGTATCTAGGAGGTGAAGGAGGAGCAGTGGCAAAGTCAGAAAGAGACCAGTGTGAAATATAGATAAGCTTCCAATAATAAAAAATATTGCAAGGATTAGTGGAAAGTACTTGAGATGAGATATGGGAGAACTCTTTTCTGATACTAGATTGGCTATTCCTAATCAAGTGTCTATGAGCTAAATAAAGTTTCTCTACCTATCAATTTTATAATCTGTAAAATGGCCATAATAATAGCTAACAAACGGATTTATTGAATTTTTTTTAATGTGCCAGGCACTGTGATAGATGTAATGGACACAGGGAGTGCTCAGTCATATATCCAAGTCTTCCAATATTCATGAGATGAATATAAAATGAATGATAATTCATTTTAACTCTAAATATGTAAAAGAAAAATTTCAGATATATATAGCTAAAAGTATGGAAAAATGTAATCATGCAAAAATGTGTATGTATATATATCAATGTAATAGTACAAGTGTGTTTATATGTATGTATAAATATATATTGGTGTATGCACACACACACACACACACACACACACTGAGACTATTATGGTGGCACAAAGAAGAAATGAAGGGGTAAGGTAAGGGAAGAAGGAAGGCATCCTGGAATTGTAAATGTGCAAGTATAATCTTACATTAGTAAGAGTAGGTTATTCTAGATAGAACACCTAAATAAAGGCATAGAGTTGAAATGGCATGATGTGTGTGTTTTGGTAGTGCCAAAAAGTAAAATCCCACCAGAGAAGGACAATAACTCTGGCTGGGTAGGAATACAGAGGCCAGTTCATGGAGCGATTTGTATGCCATGGTAAGAAGTCTGAACTTTATCCAATCCATGATGAGGAAGCTAAGGCTGTTTGTTTTGTTTTTATTTTTTAATAGCTTTATTGAGGCATAATTGACATACAATAAATGGCATATAATCAAAGTGTACGATTTGATAAGTTCTGACATGTGTGTGCACTTGTGAAACAATCATCCTAATCAAGATCAGGAATTGGCAAACTGCAGCCTGCAGACTTGGTTGGGCTACTGCCTGTTTGGAAAGAACACACTCACATTCATTTAATTACTTCTTATCTGTAGCTGTTTTGATGATGCAGTGGCAGAGTTGAGTAGTTGTGACAGAGACCAGATGGCCTGCAATGCCTAAAATATTTACTATCTTGCCCTTTACAACAAAAAATCCCAACTCTTGATCAAGATAATGAACATATCCATCACCCTCAGAAGTTTCCTTGGGCAGCTCCTTGATCTTTCCATTTTCCCTTCCCTGCCTTGACCTCCACCCTTAGGCAATCACTGATCTTGATCTGTTTTCTGTCATTATAGGTTAGTTTTCATTTTCTAGAATTTTATGCAAATAGAATCATTCTGTATGTACTCTTTTTTGTCTAGCTTCTTTTGCTCTGCATTATACTTTGAGATTCACCCACATCTTGTTGCATGTATCAATAACACATTCTTTTTATTACTGAGTATGGATATTATTACTATTACTGAGTATGGATATGGCTACCATTGTGTGGCTATGTCAGACTTGTTTATCCATTTACTTATTGATGGGAATTGAGTCGCAGGTTGTTTTTGGATACTGAGTTAACTGTTCTGAACATTAATGAAGTCTTTGCACGGAAATATGTTTTTCTTTCCTCTGTGTAAGTATCTAGGAGTGTTATATGTCTTCAAAGCCACAGAAATTAGAACTTAGAAGGGATGAACAGGTATACTGACAATAGTACTAAATTATATTTGATAGTAGAAGGATATCTTGCTAATATATTGTTCAATTGTCAGATGTATTTGACATTCCGTATCTATTCACCTTAATGTTAGGAACCGTACTCAGTTTCACTCTGGGAAATGACACCTTTTCCACCTTTAGTCGGTAGGCTTCGCAGCCTCCAAGATCAAGCGTAGGCTTTGTAGTGGGCTCTGTTACTAGTTCAGTGCATCAAGATGTACAGTGATTGGGGCATGGTGAATGTTCAGGGCTGGTCTCATGTTTCCACCAGAGCCCTCTAGTATAGTATTTTTAGATAATTAAACCTGAGAGAATGTAGGGTTGTTGGAAAAGCCTGTGTGAAAGTGGATCCAATATGGAGGGTGTGGATTTGAGAGAGCAAGAGACGTGTATCTGCCTGACGCCAGGAACTTTTTGTTTACGTAAATGGGGCAATCAATTTTCTCTAAACTTTAGCCTGTGTTTTTCAGTCACATGAAATTAAAAAGCTAACTTATTTAGCCCAAGATGGCTGCTGGTTGGAGGAGATAGTATTATGGACTCATTTTCGTAGGGCCTTAACTCAGTGTTGAAGGAAGTTAGTTTGGTTTCAGTAAGCACAAGGAAGCTGCAGTTATAATGAAGGATTTTATGAACCCTCTCAAGGTCAACAGGCTCAAATTGTTTATTCGAGCTTTAAAATTCCGATACACCAACTTGACTGTCTAACTTGTGGAAGTTGCATTAATGCCTGAAAGTCAGATCTGGGGCCTTTTGAATTGCTTTCGAAGTTTTATTCCTTTAAAAGATTTAAAAAGGAAAAAAGGTAGAGAAAGCCATTTAATTTCAGGAGGTAAACCAACCTGATGTTAGTGAGGACTCTCAATGTGGCAAACAGAAAAAGGTAATTCAGACAAGATCCTCCAAAGTTCAACAACAAGCAAATAAAAACAAAACTCAAACTACGACTTTAAGGATTTTAGAATAACCGACCTGGATGCTGAAGAAGTTTAAAAAAATTCGATATTTATAAAAATAAATTTCCTCCACAAACAAGGGGAAAAAAAAGAACCTTATTAGCTACACCACTGGTAACAGACCTGCAGGATACAAAAAGCAGGCTTGACTGTCTTAGTCACTTTCCCACTCAGCTGACCTTACACTTCACATCTTATCTTTAAGAGTGTATTATGTTAAATAATCAGGTTCTTTAGTGTCAGTTTTATGACTCAGAATACCTCTAACCTTTTCTTCAGGCTCATCTTAGCGCTAGGTATTTATTGATGTATGTTTACTTCAGTTAAAAAAGTCTCCTTCCCCCAGAACGAGATGTTTACAAAACAAAATTAGGTTAGGGTCCTCTATCACAAAAGCAAAAGTGAGTATCTACAAAAGCTGTTTCAACTGGCATTTTACAGGAACAAAGCCGTTTGAATTTTCTCAATTTATCCAAGGAGCTTTTCTCTAAAGATAGCCAGTGTTCTTACCCCAATTACTCACATTTTGAGTCACAGCGACATATAAAAGAGGGTTTAGTAATTTCCTAAATATATGTAAGAGAATTATACAAGACCAAAGGTTTGAGAATTCCAATTGCCTCCAACATATCTCTGAAGGCTTGAATCTAACAGGACAGTCTGATCAGAAAAGGGGTCATGCCGTCTAGCAAACATGAACTTTTCATTCTGCTTCATTCTGTTTTGATGCAGTGATATGAATTTTGCCTCAGAAAAGTTATATGAACAGTCGGTCACACTGTAAGTTGTAGATGTATACAAACCAGTGTTAGCAACCATGACAAAGAGGTTTACCCGAGTGGACCTGAGAACATCTCGTTCTGGGGGAGGGAAATTTTTTTAACTGAAATAAACATACATCAATAAAGCCTCTGGATATTAACACACGAGCCTCTTGCTGTCCTTTGCACCTCTTCCTTCTTACAATGCCATGAATGAGTTTGGTGACAAAGTGGGCAAAGTGACATGGGAGGGATACATGGCATGTCCTTGGAGTGTCTCTCCTGAACTCACAAGGCCTTTCTGATGTTGGCCGGTTTTACTGTGCCCTCTGAATTAGGGATTTTCCTCAAGGCAGAGGCTTAAGATATTTTTTTTCTTTTTAATTATTCCCATTGAAATTTTCCCAGTATGTATTTTTTACCTATTCCAAGTCATTGAGTAGCTAATTTTCTATATAAATCCAAATATATAGCCATGTAATTATTATTTTTGAAAAATTATATTCTTCAGACCCTCAATATTTGACCCATTTTATGGAGCTTCCAGATGCTGTGTTGGGGGAGGCATTATGAATCCCATTTCATTGGCAGCTCAAATATTCTCCGAAGTTTCATGTACACTTTTTGTTTGTAAATACCCTTCCTTTCTTTGTGGTCATAAAAGAACTTCTATTTATTTTCAGACCTATTCTTGGTGTCATTTTCACAATTATTACTACTTGCCAATACATCATTGATTTTTACCAACATATGTTAAATGAAGCCACACTGAATAAATTACTTGTGTAAACCCAATGTGCTTTGCAAACCTTTTGTTATGGTTTTATTTTGAGTTAATTTTTGAATTGTGATGGCCTTGTCTCTGGCCAGAAAAAAAAACAAAAAACAAGAAAGCTTGAAAAGAAGAAGAACATATTCTAGAATCAAGCTTGTCAGTTTTATACCATGTCAAGCCCTTCACATTGCTCTGCTACCCTCTCTAGGAATTCACAACACGGCCAACTGGGATGTGCAGAAGGCTTTCACCTCTTTTTGGGCTAATTTTCTGCTCTTTCATGTTTTTACCAAATGGAGTTTTTTTCCCCTCTTTTTTCCTGTTTGCCAATCCCTGTGAAGTAGAAAGGCATCTAATCCAGTAAGGATTCAATGAGCCCCTTCCAGCACTGCACTTGGAAAGATACTTTTATTCTATCTGCCCTGACTTTTATGTCTATCTACCCTCACATAAAGAAATTCATATGTTTAACAGAGAATTTAACAGAGAAGATAAGGTATTAATTAGTTGAGCAAAGTGGTCATATGACTACCTACTTAAATTTCTCATTTATTGTCCATTTTATTTTGATATTTCAGGCAAGTGTGTGTGTATGTGTGTGTGTGTGTGTGTGTGAGAGAGAGAGAGAGAGAGAGAGAGAGAGAGTTTGAGATCTAAAATCTAAAATAACCAAAGCCAAGGCCAGCGATGATACTCTCATTAACATAGAAAGAGACTATATACTAATTTATTATTTCTTTTATGTTCTCCACTAGTTTAGGGAAAGAGGGAACAGGGATTTCTCATTTTTGCTATAGAATGTTTTAAAATATTTCACTTACATTTATTTTGAAGTGGTTTTATGTGGTCAATGATCAAATTTCTAATAAGCTTATACTAAAAAGAAAGAGACAGTAGTCACCTCAGACCTCCAAGCCCTGTGGACAATAAAGTGACTGTTTCCTGCTAGTTTGGTTCAAAAAAGGAGACAGAGGCTTATAGGAAATTAAACAAAGAGGCACTTCCTTTCAGAGGTTAATTGGTTCTTTCTGTCTCTGTGTCGCCAGAATGTGATGACCATCAGGGACTTTTTGGTTGAGTGTTCCTTTCTCTTTATCCACACCTGTTTATTTTTTATTCTCTCTTTTTATTCTTTCATTCTCCTCCATCTCCCACTAATGACAATTCACAAGAAAAATATCTTTCACACAGAGCAAGGGAAAAATCTGCTTTCTTGAAGTAGATTGAATGGATGAACCTTTTAAATAGAAAATGTGAGATGAATAAGTGATTATATTTTGCATTTGTGGCTCAGAAAAATCAACATAAACTCTGTTTCCTCTTAATAATTGTGTAGGATCCTAATGACATTAAAATCAAATAAATTTCTATTGTATCAACTTTACTGCTAATCTTATCACATCATTTCCTTTTCTATTGCCTATTCTTTGCCAATTTTCCTCTTTATTTCTCTTATTTTCTTGTATACATTTTTGTAAGATTCTTCAAGTTCTCCTTTTGGAAATGGAACTGAGGTGGAGGACGGAGTGAGAACATGGTCAGATGCCAATGCACCATGCGTCTGGTCCGAAGAAAAAGTGAGAGACTACCATTATGGCCAAGAGAATTTGTGTAACCATTTTTTTTTTTTTTTTGGATTATGACTTTTGGAAGTGCTTATTTCTTGCTTTATTTCACTTCTGGAAATTTTACTTCAGGACATGAATAGCATTTATTTCATCAGAAGTTTATATGAAAAAAATCATCTTTTGCCTACTTGATGCCAAATTCTGTGATAAATAATATTATGTAATCATAGACAAATATTACTATGCTAAATCCTCTGATGTACTTAACCATTATAACTGGTTGAAATATTCTTGTCTATAGCTTTAGATTTTTGTTTGCAGGAAAATCTCATCTACTTAGACAAACTGACTTCCAAAACAGCATGAGAATAATTACCTCAGAGATAGAACTTTTTGGTTAATAGATAATGTTTTATTAATTTGGTTAATAGATAATGTTTTGCTATTATTTTAAAGGACTGATTTTTAGAACTTATAAATATCTTATATTTCAAATTTGGAAGTTCTCAGAGAAAAAGAAATGTCTTCTATTAAAAATTTTGTTTATAAAAAAGAATCAAGTGTATATTACCACTAACTTCAAATAATGGTTTATCCCTAGGTACTTGTTTAATAATGAAGGAATAATAACAACAACAACAACAAAAACACAACTTCAAAATATGATAAAGCAGTTCTACCAACAGCAATATTAGAAAATTGCCTGTAAACTCTCTCTTTCTGTCGCTCTGTCATAAATAAGTAAAATCTTTTAAAATATTTGTATTTTGAATGATTTTTCAAACTAATTATTTTCTTTAATTTCTGAGTTCAATTAATTTAAATTTAATTTCTAAATTAATTTTTAATTTATTTTTTAAAAATCAATTTCTTGAAGTGCCAAAACATATGAGCTTTGAGCTCTACCTCACATATTCTGAGCCCATCCCTGCCTACTTCTCAGCTCCCAATCATAGGGAGCTTCCTGAGATTTAATCCCGTGATCCTTCTGGTTTCTGCCCTGGGCTTTCCCCTACACAAGTTAACTAGAGGGCTCATTTATGCATGTGGCAGGGGTGCCTCTGGATGGCACAATAGTTCTTAATTTCAATAATCTCCTATATCCCATTTTTAGATCTCCACCATATAATGCAAAACCATCTCAGTTCCTTTCTCTGCCTTGTTCTGCCTTGCAACCATTTTTCTCCACCATCACTATCCAATGGTACCATGGGATGCTCTGTGAGGCATCTGGTTCCAGAATTCTAGCCAGTTATGATATCAAATCTCTTACTGTTTTGAGTTCACAGATCTGTGATTTATATCCCCATAAAGAACTGGCCCCTGGAGTAAGTAGCCAGGTGGGTAAATGATAAGGGCAGGGCCCCAAATAAAGAGTTGACCTATTTGTTCTCTTTTTCCTGTCTTTCAAAACCAAGAAAATTCTCTCTCCTCTCTGTGTTGCAGGAAAATCACAATTTTTGCCAGCTTTTCTGTCCTAACCTATGGTTTATTATATAAAGTCTACTCTCCCAGGCCTTTAGGCTGAGCTTTCCATAATCAAGCCCAAATATTTTCCTTTTTTTGTCTACCTAGTCATGCATTTTAAAGCTAAGGCTTTCAAAACTCCATAATGGAACTTACAGTCAAGAACTTAATTTTTTCCATCCTCCCTGGGTTCTTTCATAGTTTCTTCTTTTTTGGAAAAATAAAGATTAGCCCCATAGTTTGATTTTAAATATAAAAGAGCTACAGGATTAAAAAGGAATTAATGATAGGGAGTACATGCATGAGATAGTATTTTTGTTTAATCTTTTGCCAAGTGCCTATTAGATATCTGTTGAAAAAATGAAATAGGTAGTTAGAGTATGCAGACTAGAAGAGGACACACTGGAAGAGTGGATTTGGGAGGGGTTAACATTTGTATAGTATATAAGCCTAGACCCCTGGAAGACCACTTGAGAAGAAAGTCTCTATAGGGAAGAGAAAATGGCTCAGGTTAAAGTCCTGATAAGGGAAAAGGAGAGGAGAAGTGAGTTGGGGAAATCAGATGGGGAGAGGAACCATGAGAGACTGTGGACTCTAAGAAACAAACCGAGGGTTTTGGAGGGGAGAGGGGTTCGGGGGTTGGGTGAGCCTGGTGGTGGGTATTAAGAGGGCATGTATTGCATGGAGCACTGGCTATGGTGTATAAACAATGAATCTTGGAACACTGGGGAAAAAAAAGCCCCAATAAAGATGGGGAAGTAACAAATAGCCAGGATTTAAAGAAGAAACTTAGCGCTGGAGTTAAAGAGACCAAGAAAGGAAAGAGTGTCATGAAGTCTGTAGTGGTCAAATTCACTGAATGCTGCAGAGATTAAGTGAAATGAGGACAGGTATATTTGTTTGCTTTAGCAAAATACACCTTATTAATGGTCTTGACAAATGCTGTGGAGTGGTGGGGGTGGAAGATTCGTAAATAAGAGTTAAAAATCAAATGGGCCCCCAGGCAGGAAAAGGATGTAAAATGTTCTGCATACTTTCGCTATGCAGAACAGAGGGAATGTGAGTTCAAGAAAGGATTTTTAAAAAACTTGATCTGATATACCAGATAATGTGTGTGTGCTATGGAATCATGTAGCAATGAAAATTTGATGAATCAGGGGAAATAGAGGATACTCGTGGGAGGAATGTCCTTAAGAAACTGAAAGGGGGTAGGATTCACAGCACACGTGAATGTCTGGTCCCTTCTTGATTACTACGAGCAGCAAGACTCAAAGTAGGGATACAGTACAGAAAAGGTCTGCAGACTTGTTGAAGACTTTTTTTTTGCATGCTATATTTTTCCAGCGAAATTCTTCTCTTGACCTCATTTTCCATTTTGTGGTTTCCATTTCTGTTTTTTGTTTCACCAAGCTTTTAGGGAAAAAAAATCCATATACACTGTTTTCAATTCTACTGTGTAGGGATACAATAAAAATTTATTAAGTGAATGAATGAAGAAAAAGTCTGAGGCATCAATGAACAAGGTGATGGAGCAAGAAAGATGGGAAATCTTGCTGAGAGGAGAGCAGGAACGTAAATTCATCAAAGAAACATTTGCTTGGCAGTGGTGGGCACTCACTTGAGATTTGTAGTTTGCAAAACAAGTGGTTAGAAGGAGGGATGGAAACCCTCAGTTTTGAGGGATTATCATCTTCAGGGTCTGAATTAGGAGCTATTAGTTTGAAAGGAGTAGGGATCCTTAAAGGGGAGATTTGGAGTTGTTGATGAATGGTGGTAGGGTGTGATTATGCAAGATGAAGATAAAGTCAAGCTAGAATAAAATATCACCAGGAAGCTCCATTCAAACACCATCCTTCATGATGCCTCTTGCCTTTCCCAAGTCGTGATCTAGACACTTCACATAATGACTACTGTTGCGATGCTGCTTCTAGTACTACCACACGCTCTTCTGGCCCTGGCCCATTCTGCTGTTTTTCTGCTTCCTTCTCTTTCTCTTTCTCTTTCCCGCTCCTTTCTTCTTTCTTCTGCTTTTCCTCCTCCAGTATATCTGGTTTGCATGCAGTTGTGCACTTGTTCTATCTTCTGTAGCATGCCATTCTTTCAAAACAGGTATTGTGTCAAACTGGTTTGTTTTTTTTTCTCCTCAGTCTTTAAATTCATTCCAATTCCTTTATGGCAACACAAGTTATACACAAGTTCCAGATGAAACTCAAGACCCTTTGAAGTACCAACTCCAATATCAAACGGTTGTCTTTTTCCCAAGCACAGATACACACACTCTTATGGCTTTGGTCTATTACACAGCTTTTACAATAATTATATGCATAAACATGTACCTTTAGAAAACGTGCAATGCCGCATTATTTTCTTAAGTACCATGCTGTCTGCAGCGTTTGTGAGTTTCTTTAGTTTTTCAGTCAGCAATATGATTTTGAAGGCTTTCCATTTTAACACCCAAGACCTAATTCATTCTTTTTAACTGCTTTCGAATAGTTCTTTATATGAATATGCCTCATTTTACATATCCTTTTAGCTGATTGGCATTTGCATTGTTGATTTCTTCAATATTAACAAGAGCACATGGATTTCATGCCTGTTCCTTCTGCTGATGTGCAAGTCTTCCTCTGGACCCTCACTGCTGGGTCATGGATGATGCATGTTTTCTGTTTAGAGAGGGTCTCCCTGATCACTTGGCAACGGGGTTATACTCTCACCTGTAGCATGAGACTGTTTCTGGTTCCTACATGCTTCCCATATTTGGTGTTAACTTGAAAAAATATGTCAGTCTGATGAGCGATATATACTATCTTATTATCATTTTAGTTACCACTTTACCAGTTAATCTAAAGGTTGAAAATAATTTCATGTATTTCTCGTGCATTGTATTGCCTCCTCAATATCTTTTCATTTTTTGCCCATTTTTTGTTGGGTTATGTTTTTCTTATTGATTTGTAAGAGGTTAAAAATATATGTTGCAAATATTTCCTTGCAGACTACTGCTCTTTTTATGTTATTAGTGGTGTTTTTTTTTTATTTGATCCCCTAGATGTATCAAATTTTCACTTACATTATGGGTTGTGTGTGTTTGTGGTGTGTGTGTGTGTGTGTGCATGCACCTTTTTCACAAAGGCCTCTTTTATTCTATTTCAGAGACCTGTAAAAATTGTCTCTCAAATTTCCTTTCAATAATTTAAGAAAATTTGAACGCACTTATAAATTAAAAAATGATGGATGCTTAATGTAAAAACAAATCAAATAATACAGGGAAGTACAAAGAATGAAAGAAAAAATAAACTGAAACTCTAGCTGCTGGAGAGAGAGGGGATTTGGCTATTTTGGCTAATATCCTTCTAAAGATCTCATACATGCAAAGAATAATGTTTATTAATGCTGGCTAGATGCCTGTTTTTGCATTAAGCAATTTACAAAATTGATGGGACAGGCATTTTATTATCTCTATTTTAGAGATGAGTAAACTAGGGCTCAAGGACCAGCATCTTACCCAAAGGTTGTAAAGCCAGTGAGTGACAGAACTGGGATGATCCCTGGTCTGTTCACTGCTCTGTGTTCCCTCCCCCAAACAAACAAAAAGTCCCTCAGGGTCAGAGTCTGAGTCTTAGTACTCCTCCATCAGATTTACAGTAGACACTCAGAAGTGCCTATTTTATTTGGTTACTTAAAAAATATGCTTAACCAGGGGAGGAGCAAGATGGCGGAGAAGCAGCAGCTGAGACGACATCAGGTAGCAGGAGATCAGCTAGAGAGCTTATCAGACCATTGAGAACACCTACAAATCCAACGGGAGATCGAAGAGAGGAAGAACAGCAATTCTGGAAACAGAAAATCGGCCACTTTCTGGAAGGTAGGACTGGCGGAGAAGTGAATCGAAAGCGACGGGAGGATAGACCGCAGGGGAGGGGCGGCTCCCGGCAAGCGGCGGAGCAGCGGAGCACTAAATCGGGACTTTTAAAAGTCTGCTCCACGGAGGGACATCGCTCCAGAGGCTACACCGGGGTGAAGCCCACGCGGGGTCAGCGTGGCCCCAGGTCCCGCAGGGTCACAGAAGGATCGGGGGTGTCTGAGTGTCGCAGAGCTAGCAGGTATCAGAGCGGGAAGCCGGCGACAGAGACAGAGCCGAGGAGTGAGCTCTCAACTTGGGGTTACTTTGGACCGGTCGCAGGCTGGGTGAGCTCGGAGCGCGGCCGGAGGCCAGGGAGATGGGAGTAGCCGGGGCTTTTCTCTGAGGAGTGGAGCCCCGAATCTCAGCTCTTCCAAGCTGGAGACTAGGAGGCCGCCATCTTCATTCCCGTCCTCCGGACTCTACGGAAAGCGCTCAGGGAACAAAAGCTCCCGAAAGCGAACCCGAGCGGATTACTTAGCCCGGCCCCTGGTAAGGGCGGTGCAGCTCTGCCTCGGGCAAAGACACTTGAGAGTCACTACAACAGGCCCCTCCCCCAGAAGATCAACAAGAAATCCAGCCAAGACCAAGTTCACTTAACAAGGAGAGGAGCGGAACTCCAGAGGAGGAGAAAGCAAGGCGCGGAATTCATGGCTTTCTCCCCATGGTTCTTTAGTCTTGCAGTTAATTCAATTTTTTCTTTAATTTTATTTTTTTCTTTTTCTCTTTTTCTGCTAAATTTTTTTTTAACTTTTACCCTTTTCTTTTTTTAACATTTTTAACTAGTTTATCTTAACAATACCTTTTCCAAAAAAATAATAATCTTTTTTGAACCTTCATTATTATAGTCATATTTTATCCTTCATAGTATTTAACTTTATTTTTTGTATTCACATAAGGGTTTTTTATTATAAAAAATTTGGGATACAACTTCCTCTAGTGGATCAAAAGACACTCTAAATCTAGCCCCAGGCTTGTTCTAGTCTCCAGCCTGAGCAAATTCTCTCCACTTTCTTTTTCTTATTCTCCCAACCAACTTAATCAACTCCTTTTTTTTAGAAATTAAAAAAAAAATTTGTTTTCATCTTTATAGGCATATTCCATCCCTTCACTGTGTTTACTCTTATATACATTTTTCATTCTTTAAAATTTTGGGAGGTACTTTCTTCTAAGAGACCAAAATACCCCACAATTAAGTGGGTGACTCTGTTCTAGTCACCAGTCTAATATATATATATATATATATATATATGTATATATATATATACTTTTTGTTTCTTTTTTATATTTTTTCTTTATTTGTTTTCTTTTTTCTTTTTAATTTTTTTTTCTGAACTTCTTTTTATCCCCTTTCTCCCCCCCCCCACGATTTGGGGTCTCTTCTGATTTGGTTAAAGGGCATTTTCTTGGGGTCTTTGCCACCCTTTTAGTATTTCATTTGCTCCTTCATATACTCTTA
>PISX010004576.1:0-30299 GCA_004024625.1 Mellivora capensis
TAGCCATCAGGGAGATTCAAATTAAAACCACATTGAGATACCACCTCACACCAGTTAGAATGGCCCAAATCAGCAAGACAGGAAACAACGTGTGTTGGAGAGGATGTGGAGAAAGGGGAACCCTCCTACACTGTTGGTGGGAATGCAAGTTGGTGCAGCCACTCTGGAGAACAGTGTGGAGGTTCCTCAAGAAGTTAAACATAGAGCTTCCCTATGACCCTGCAATTGCTCTACTGGGTATTTACCCCAAAGATACAGATGTAGTGAAAAGAAGGGCCATCTGTACCCCAATGTTTATAGCAGCAATGGCGACGGTCGCCAACCTGTGGAAAGAACCAAGATGCCCTTCAACAGACCAATGGATAAAGAAGATGTGGTCCATATACACTATGGAGTATTATGCCTCCATCAGAAAGGATGATTACCAGACTTTTGTAGCAACATGGACGGGACTGGAAGAGATTATGCTGAGTGAAATAAGTCAAGCAGAGAGAGTCAATTATCATATGGTTTCACTTATTTGTGGAGCATAACAAATAACACGGAGGACATGGGGAGATGGAGAGGAGAACGGAGTTGAGGGAAATTGGGGGGGAGATGAACCATGAGAGACTATGAACTGTGAAAAACAACCTGAGGGTTTTGAAGGGGCGGGGGGTGGGAGGTTGGGGGAGCCAGGTGGTGGGTATTGTGGAGGGCACGCATTGCATGCAGCATTGGGTGTGGTGTAAAACTATGAACTCTGTTACGCTGAAAAGAAATTAAAAAAAAAAAACAAACAAACAAAAAAAAAAAAAAAAGAATGGCTATTGCTCAACAGAAATCATGAAAGTCAGAAGTAAGTAGCATAATACTTTGCAAGTTTTGAAAGAAAATAACTGCCAACCCAGAATCTTACCCAGTGAAAATACCTCCAAGAATGAAAATCAAGACATTCTCAGAGGAAGAAAAACTAAAAGACTATCCTAAAGGAGTGGTTAAACAAAGTTCTCTAAACAGAAAGGAAATAATAAAAGAAGCAATCTTAGAAGATCAGAAGGAAAAGAAGAATACAATACACAAAAATATGAATAAATGCAATAGGGTTTCTTCAGCTCTTGAACCTTTTAAATCATGTTTGGGGGTTGAATCAAAAAATTTAACTGACTGATGTAGTTCTACATGTACATACAGGAAATATTTTAGAGGATTATTTAATAATAGGGAAAGATAATGGGATGTAAAGTGGGGTCACATTGTTATATTTCACTTGAACTGGTGAAATGATACCACCAGTAGACTATGAATATATAGATAGAGAAATATAATCTAGGACCCAGAAAAAAAAAACAGTAAATAAAGCTATACATAGATATATTCAAGAATATGATCAATAAATCAAAGTGGAATTTTTTTTTAAATGTTGAACTAGCCCATTGAATAGAGGGAAAAGAAAAACAAAAATAAAAACAAAAAAGTAAAACAGCAGACTTAAACCTTAACTTACCAATAATTACATTAAATGCAAATGGTTTAAATACATCAATTAAGAGATTGTCAGAGTGGGTTTAAAAACATGATCCGGCAATACACTGTCTGTAATAAACTAACTTCAAATATCATAATATACGCAGGTCGAAAGTAAAAGGATAGAAAGATATATCATGAAAACAATAATCCAAGGAAAAGAAGAGTGGGTAAATTAATATCAGATAAAAATAAACTTCAGAGCAAGTAAAATTTCCAGAGATAGAAAGGGACATAGTATAATTATTTAAAAAATCATTCAGCAAGAAACCAGCAATCCTAAATCTGTATGCACCAAATATAGCCAAAATAATGAACCAAAACTTGACATAAAGGAAAGGAGAAATAGATAAATCCATAATTCTATCTGGAGACTTCAAAACCCTCTCTCAGCAACTGACAGAACATCTACACAGAAAATGAGCAAGAATAAAATAGAATTCAATAACATCATCAACCAACAGGACCCAATTGACATTTATGGAACACTCCATCCAATAACAGCAGAATATATATTCTTTTCAAGTTCCTATAAAACATAAACCAAGATATACAATATCCTGGGCCACAATACAAATCTCAACAGATTTAAAATTGGAACCATACAGAGGGTGTTCTCTGGCACATGGAATTAAATTTGAAGTCAAAACAAAACAGAACAAAAAAAAACCCAGAAAGATAATAGTAAAATCTCCAAATACTTGGAAACTAAATAGCATACTCCTAAATAATCCATGGATCCGAGAAGACATCTCAGGATCAATCTCAAGAAAAATCTAAAACTACACAGAACTGAATGAAAATGAAGTAAGACATACCAATAGTTGTGATACACAGAGCGATACTGAGAGGAAAACTTACAGCACTAAATGCACACATTAGAAAATAGGACAAGTCTCAAGTCAATAATCTAATTTCCTACCTAAAGAAACTTAAAAGGGGGAGAGCAAATTAAGCCAAAATGAGAAGAAAAGAAATACTATATAAGCAGAAATCAGTGAAACTGAGAGCAGAAAAGCAATAGAAAAATAAATGAAGTAAAAGCCTAGTTCTTTGAGAAGAATAATAAAATTCATAAACTTTAGCCAGACTGCCAAGGGAAAAAACAGAAATGACATAAATTGTTAACATCACCAATGAAATAGGGGATAACACTACAGACTCTGCAAGCATCAAAGGATAATAATAGAATACTATAAACAAGTTATACAAATTTGATAACTTAGATCAAATAGTCCAGTTCCTCAAAAAATTAAAAATTACCACTATATATATATGTATTTTATATTAAGTAGATATATATATATAATAGATAATTCATATACAACTTACCCAAAGTATACAGTTCAGTGGCTTTCAATATATTCATAGAGTTGTACATTCATTGCCAAAATCAATTTTTGTATATTTTATCCCCAACACACCCTCTACCTTAGTCATCACCACACAATCTCCCAATCCCACCTAGCCCTAGGAAACTACTAATCTACTTTCTGTAGTTGCCTATTCTAGAATTACATATAAATGGAATGACACAATATGTGGTCCTTTGTGACTAGCTTCTTTCACTTAGAGTGATGTTTTCAATGTTCATTAGTTTTTCATTTCTTTTTATTGCTGAATAATACTTCATATATGAGTTATGAATAATTGGGTTGTTTCTACTTTTGGATATTAATAATTATGCAATAAATATTCACACACACGTTTTGTGTAGACATATGTTTTTTATTTCTTTGGAATAAATACTTGAGAGTAGAATTTGCCAGATCATATGGTAATTCTGTATTTGACTGAGGAATTGCCAGACTATTTTCCAAAGCAACTGCACCATTTTACATTTTTCACCAGCAGTGAATGAAGGTTCCAATTTCTCTAACACTTGTTATCTTTTTTCTTATAGCCATCCTACTGGGTGTGAAGTAGAATTAGCCATTCCATGATGGCTAACTATGCTGAGCATTTTTCATGTATTTATTGTGTATACCTTGTTTAAAGAATTGTCTATTCAGTTACTTTGCCTATTTTTAATTTGGTTATTTGCTTTTTAATTGTCATATTGTAATACTTCTTTATAGATTCTAGATACTAGAGTCTTATCAGATATGTGATTTGCAAGTATTTTTTCCTATTTTGTGAGTTATTTTTTCATTGGCCTGATAGTGTTTTTTGAAACAAGTTTTTAGTTTTCATGAAGTCCTACCTATTTTTATTTGGTTACTTGTGATTTTGGTGTCATGTCTAAAAAAGCATGGCCTAATCCAAGGTCACAGGTATTTATACCTATGATTTTTCTTAAGAGTTTTATAGTCATAGTTTTTACATTTAAGACTTTGATCTATTTCTGGTTAATTTTTGTATGTGGTGTGAGGCAGTGGTCCAACTTATTCTTTTGCATGTGGCTATCCAGTTGTCCAAGCAACATTTGTTGACTCTTCCCTTATTGAATTGTCTCAGCACTCTTGGTGAAAATCAAGTGACTTACAGATTATCTAGAAATATACTTAACTCCCAAGTAGTGAAAGTAGACATTCATAGCTCAATCATGGATTTTCTAGTTACATTTTTGTTATTAATTTTAATTCCATTGTCATAAGAAAACAAATTCTGTATGATTTCAATCCTTTGAAATTTGTTGCAGCTTACTCTGTGGCCCAGCATGTAGTCAATTTTTATAAATGTTCCCTGGGCAATTTAAGATAATATCTATTCCATACATAGATGGTAGGTAGAATGCCCATATCTATTCATATTTCTTATAACTTCACTGACTTTTTGATCTGTTTTTTAAGATCAGTCATTTGAAGATAGATATGTCATAACCACCCATTGTGATTGTGGACTTATCCAATTATTATAGCTCTATAAATTTTTGCATATTTTGATTCCACACATTAAGAATCTATAAATTTCGAATTGTTATATATTGACTATGAGTTAAACACTTTATTATAAAGTGATCCTTTATCTCCAGTAGTAATTTCCTAAAGTCTGTTTTGTCTGTTATTAATCCAACTATATCAGCTTTCTTTTAATTAAGGTTTTCTTTTACCTTTATTTTTTATCCTTATGTTTTACACGTACCTTTTATAAATGTAAAACATTTATTAATGAGTTTTAGTTTTTATTCAGTCTGAAAATCTTTTGATGCAAGAATTTAGTCTATTTGACTTTAGTATAATTACCGATACGTTTGGGTTGGATTTACCATACTGGTTCTTTTTCCTTTTTCCATTCTATTTCTCCTTTTCTGCCTTTAAAAAATAGATTGAGTGTTTTTATGATTTCTTTTCCACTATTATCTTGGAAATCATGCATCCCTATATTGTTGTAATGATAACACTAAAAATTACCACATGCATCCTTAAGTTATACATATCTAATATTATTTGGTATTGTTTGGTATACTCTACATAGGCAATACCAACAAGGTCATTAGAACTATCTTTAGCTACATTTATATGCCCTCCCTGAATTTTATACTGTTATTGTCATGCATTTTTTTAAAGTTGGCTCCATGCCCCGTGTGGAGCCCAGCATGGTGCTTGAACTCACAATCCTGAGATCAAGGCCTGAGCTGAGATCAGGTCAAACACTTAACAGACTGAGCCACACAGGCAGCCCTGCTGTCATGCATTTTAATGGTCTATATATCTTTAAACCTAAAAACACATTCTTTTTTTCAGTCAGTGTCCATTTGTATTCACCTACATCATTTTCTTTTTTCTTTTTTTTTAACCTACATTATTTTCATAGCACTTCATTCATTTATCTCTGTGCTTCCATCCAGGAAGAGCACCTTTACTCCTGCATCTCCTGGTGACACAGTCTCCTTTTTTATTTGTGTGAAAATGTCCTTCTTTTCACACTTGAAAGATACTTTTGCTAGATATAGAATTATAGGTTAGCATTTCTTCTCTTTCATACCTTGATACCATTTCAAGGTCTTCTGATTTCAGTTATTTCTATTAAGTGACAAGCTGTCAGTCTAATTTTGGTTTGACAACAGTATTTTTTCCATCTGATAGCTTGTGTATTTTTATTTGTTTTTAGTTTTTAATGTTTTTATTATATGCTTATGTATGGATTTCTCTTTTTCTGGTTCGGGGTTTGCAGGGCATCTTAAATCTGTGACTCAGTTATGGTATGGGTTTTAGTTCTTTAGTTCTTGGTGGGGAAAAAAAATCCCAATTTGTTTTTTGTCTCGTTGATCCTACTAAACAGTTACTTTAAGCTCTGTGTAATTCTAATTTCAAGCCAGGCACCATACCACATGTTTTACAAACATTATCTCACAACAACCCTGATGGATTATTTTTTATGGAAAAAAGTTGAGGTCACACCCACTGTTTCTAAATAATAAAGCCAATGACCAAACAGCCAAGTCTTCCAAATCTCAAAATTCATGCTCTTAACCATCTCATTATAAGACTATGGAAGTCCCAAATATCTGACTAACCCAGAGTTCAAAACTTTTAAGGTTAATTTATCTCCTACCAAAGCAAAATTTCTGTCCTTGTAATTGGTTCCCCAGAAAACGCCATCATAATACTCATCCTGAATTTTTCTTTTTCATATACCTATTTTTTAAGCCTCTATCACACTGTACTAGCCTCTAAAATTTCATAGTAAGTAAGGCAGATATGGTTTCTGTCTCATGGAACTTTGGTTTTTGTGGGAGATAACAAACATGTAAGCAAATATATAAGATAATATCAGGCAATGATGAAGTCAATAAGAAAATAAAACAGTGTGGCATAATAAACTGGGATATTGAATGTTGAATTTAGCCAAGTGGTCAGGGTAGACCTTCAGAGATGACATTCAAGCTGCAATCTGAATAAGAAGAGTGTTCTAGGCAGAAGAAAGAATAAGTATAAAGGTCCCATACATTTGAAAGATGCTCAGTATATTTAATGCAGAGAAAAAATGGGTTTTGTCTGGAGTTTCACGAATGAAGAGCAGACTGGTAGAACATGAGATAGAAAAGTTAGCAGGGTTGGAAATCTGGACACCATTTAAGATAAAAAGCAATGGTAGCAACTTTCACTTTGAGTTATAAGGGAGTAACTGTGATCAGATTTACCCTTCCACACCAAGCCACTGGAAAAAATATATGAAATGACTGTTTTCAGACACTGGGGAACAAGCAGCACAGAACCGTGATCCATGTAAGAAAGAAAATGAAGTGACTATGATCACCCTAGCTCTTTGCCTGAAAACACATTCCAGACCACAAGGAAGTAAAGCAATCCCAAGCTGAGTGCATGGTCTCACTGAGTTGAGGAGATAAATAGGAGTTCAGGGAGTCTGAGGAGACTGGAAGCAACAGGGCAGAGTTTCAGAAAGAAGAGAGCTATTCAGTAAAAGAATTCCAGGAATCTCCAAGGAATCCTCTCTTAGAAACTGCATTTTTAACACCACTCCCCCAACACACACATACACACATACATACTTGATACTTGTATGCACTAAAATTTGAGAATCACTACTCGAGAGACCTAAGAAACCAGAATACAGAAGAAACAGTTGTAATATCCCCAGGGGAACAGGCTACATTTCTTTTTTTTTCTTTAAAGATTTTATCTATTTATTTGACAGAAAGAGATCACAAGTAGGCAGAGAGGCAGGCAGAGAGAGAGGAAGGGAAGCAGGCTCCCCACCCAGCAGAGAGCCCGATGCGGGGCTCGATCCCAGTATCCTGGGATCACGACCTGAGCCAAGGGCAGAGGCTTTAACCCACTGAGCCACTCAGGTGCCCCAGGCTACATTTCTTATTACTGCCTGAGGTGGTTATGAATATCACCACTGCAAATGTACCCTGCCCCCTCTGTTTTACTTAAAGATAAAAGGGGTCAGGTTGACTTTTAAGTGAGTGAAGATTTCACAGAGTAGTAGAAACAGTGTGGCAAAGAAACTCTTCTGACTCTCCTTCCATTCTGGAAGCCATCACATTGACTCGGGTTTTCACCTCAGCTTGGAATATGTGTTCTTTAGGGCAGATTTTTGCACTTCTCAGGTATAGGCATATGCTTGTGTGATTGTCGGTTAGAGGAGAGACCTAAATAAGTGAATTAACTAACCTAGTGAGACCAGGATCTCAGAATAAGTCATTTCCATCTCCACTCTGCTAAGGTTGGGTGAGGAAGATAGTCTTATCTACTTCTGGTCTTTGGGAACCACCAAAGGATCCCTGAAGGTTCATCACTCACTCCAGCCAGCCCTCATCAAGGTAGGCAATCAACTTCTACTCTCCATGACCTGGCTAATGCCACACCTATGGCAAGAGACTGTCACTACACCAAGGACCCAGCATCTTGTCAAAATTTGGGATCAAGTTTGGTTTTGAAAAGAGCAAAGAGAACAACATAATTTAAAAATCAAAGAAATTCATTTTAGTAGTAAAAGGTTAACAGCCTTTAGGAGGAACAATTTTTAATCACCCTCGTCTAGACTCTATCACTGGAATCACCAGCCGCAGAGTGAAATATGGCCCAACTGCCGCCACCGAACAGCTCCTAAAGACTGTTGTATTTAATCATGTCTGTGCACCACTTATGGATTTTCATTATGATTCCCGATGCTGTTGCGCTGGGTAAAATATTAATATCCATAGTAATGATGCATGAAGCTTGGAGTGTAATTTCTTCACTCTTCTTGTCTGATATTAAATTGTTACCACTTTATCATTTGTGTAGAACTGCACGTTTCAATTAATCTTTCCATATCAGCAGCCCTGATTAATATAGATCATGATTCATAAGCTTATCGTCACTATAGTTTTAACAGATCATTTATAAAGATCTTAAATTTCAGGGTCTGGGAGGTGCAGCTGCTGTGTCCAATGTGCCTCTTTATTCTCTGTTCCAACAGTGCTGCTATACACCGGCTGTCACCTCCTGTTGAATAATTAATTTCAGGAAACCAAATTTACCCAAGGAAAAAAAAAATAACAGAATGAGGGGACTGGCAATTGGCAGAGTAATGGACAATGTTTGTTCACCTTTCCATGCCCAGCCGGGATATTGCCTGCTCTTCATCGGTCAGAACTGCTGTTCTGGGGGATTAACCACAGGTGTGTATGCGCTTCTGAGGGCTGCAGGGGGGAATCCCAGCCAGCACAGCTATCCCAGGACAGTTGTTGAGGTTTGATGTAGCTTTGGATAACTTCCCAGGCAGCTGCTGCTGCTCACATGAATCTACAGACCTCATTAGGCCTGGCATGGCGCCTGGGGCCTTACATTCGTCCTGGAATACACAGTTTAAGCCATGTGCTCCGGGTAGGGTGAGGGTGAACAGGGGCATTAGTGAAAGGCTTTCAGACATTTTTATGAACACCAGAACCACTCAGGGTTTGAGCTCTTTCACTAGAAGAGGCTCGTGAGCCTCAGAGAGAGTTCTCTGGTCCACAGACCCATGACCCAGCATTGAAAGCCTGGGAAGCCATTGCAGGGACTTCTTCACTGTCTTGCCTCTCAACCAACTTGAGGCCAGAGAAGACCCATGAAGAATTCCCTAGAGAACAGCCCTCTTGTTTGAACAGAACACAAAGGAAAGCAAGAAATAAAGCAGAGCTTACTGACTTTCTTGGGTCTGCATCCAAAAGTTAATTCTTATGGTTTTGACTTCTCAAAGGCTGCATGTACATAGGAAAGCAACTAGAAAATAAAAGCAAGCAACCAAAAATCTTATTCTAGTAACTGGTAACTGGTCTAGAAACTAAAACAGTAACATTTTGTTGACTTAAAATCTGGAATATTTTGTTTCAGCCTCAATCAAAACTTATCCTGAGTAAACTTGTACTCTTTGGTTTGATCAGATTTGTAGATCTTTTCTGTGAAAGGCCTTGTTGCGGGCCCTAAGGCTTGGGTTCTCCCTGAAGACTCCAAGACAAAAAGTGAAGAGCAAGTAGCACATGTGGAGATGATCCTGGGAAACATCATTAAGGGAGTAAGAGAGTGAGGCAAAGAAGGAGGAGTAGTTAGTGGTGACTGCATTACTCAGGATGTCACCACCATGGGTAACTGGTGACCTGTGGGAGACCACAAGGAACATATCTCAGAGAAAGCTGAGTGGTAGGGTAAAGAAACTGAGTCATTTATTTACCAAGTCCCCATCTGTCATTAAAAGGGCTGATTTCTGGGGGCATTGACTCTCCCACACTCACTCCAGACTTGCCCTGTGTGTGAGCAAAGTGATTTCCACAGACAGAAACAAATGCTCTCAGATGGAAAATATGACATATTCCTAGTAAGCAGGCTTGGCATGTAGAGGTGAGAGCCAAGGGAATATCACCAGAGTCAAGAGAATTTGCTCTTGCCACCTCTAAGCCCATGCATTTGTTCACTCATTAATTCAAGAAGTGTTCAGAGATGTTTTCTTATCTACCACTCTCCAGACAGGGAATAGTAGTTACTGAAAAAGTCCACTAAATCTGTGAAGCTTTAAATTTAAAAAAAAGTTGCATAAGCATATCTTATTTGTTATGACCAAAACATACAAATGTACATTTATTCACCATTAATTTGATGTTGGGCCACATGCTTTTAGTGTACATACACTTATGTGTTCTACCTTCCCTTTTTTGTACAAACCATACCCATAGAAATGCATCACCCCTGATTTCCAATTTCTATAAAGTACAGCAAGAACTTAGTCATTTTTGAAGCAGTCTCAGTACAGAAACTTTCTAGATGTTTATGATTTTTTTCTAGTCTTTTATATTGTTTTTCCCACATCTAATTCAACAGCTTTTTTTCATTGACTTAGGCTTATTGAGTCCAAAGCACTCAATTTAATGTTCAAAGAAGCAACAATTCTTCTTTTTTACACTTATCATCAGTTTATGTAACATTTAATTCAATTTCATGGTGACAGTATTAAGTACAACTGTCACACACAGATTTATGAACAAAGACAATTAACACTTGGTAAGGTACAGCTTGACTAGTGGATGCCCAAACACGTGGGCCTCCTGTTGGTGAATGGTATTATTGCATGCCAGACAAATCTACATAATTAATTCATTGGATCCTCCTAAAAACCTAGAGTGAGAGACTGTTGTTACACCCACTTTACAGAAGGTTCTGAGGCATACTTGGCTCAGGGTTATACAGCCAGTAGTAAGTGAAAGAAGTAAGTGAAAGATTTCTAACCCAGGGAGTCTCACAAGAGAATCCAAGCTCTTTACCACAATGCCACACTGCCCAAAGAGTGGCCTTTAGCAGGGAACCATGATTTATTTTCCATAACGTGACACTCTTGGAAGAGACAGTGTCCTTTAATGATAGGGACACCCACACTACAGAGGTTAAACTCCACAGTCCTAAGCGAGCCAGACATCTGACTAAATAGCCATGAGTATTCATTGTGTCAGGGACACTGGCCAAAAGAAATTGTTAGGGGGGATTTAAGTGGGGACCAGTTAAGAGAGTTTCAATGGGTGGGAAATGAGGGGGTTACAGAGACAGCTTCTGTTGGGGTCCATTATCAAAGGAATGAGACTGAGACAAAGTGAAAGTTATATAGAGCTTTATTCTACGCCAAGCATTAGAAGTCAGACTGACCAACCAGGGCTGCCTCCGAAGAGAGCAGCCCCCTCCCCATCTCACAGGCTGGTTTTATAGAGCATAACCACAGACCCAAGGTACGTGGCTTCTATTGTTAAGGCATTTACTCCCGGAATCGATACCCAGAACCATACCAGGAACTGCTGGGGCATTTATTCCCGGAATGAAGTCCATGGATGTAAACAACAATATGGCTACCTAGGCAATATGGAGTTGCTCTGACTAAGCAGGCCCTAATAGTTAAACAGGTTTTAACATTAAATTGGCCCTAATAGCCTCATGGAGCTTACAAATCAAGTGGAAATAAAGCACGTGCACCTTAGTTATATTACAAGGTACTACAAGTATCTGTAATATAAGGGTGTAAAAATACATGTGAATTATAAGTGTTATGAGACTTCAGGGGAGGGAGAGCATCTTTTCAACTCAGGAATCCAGAAAGTCTTTATAGAGATCAGGCCATTTCAGCTAGCTACTGAACATAGGTTGGATTTGGAGTTGTAAAGGACAGGACATTCCAGGTAGAGGGGAAAAAGCAAAGGCAAAGAAGTGAAAAGCCAAGGGTGCTAAAGAATGTTAAAGGATGCTAAATAATTGTGTTTGCCTGATGGAGTGGGGGTGAGTGATCGCTGTGAGCAGTGGGAGGCAGGACTAGAAGTTGCATTCAGGTTACAAGTTAAGGTTTGGATTTACTTGGTAATGAGTAGTGAACTGGGGTTTGTTTCTGAACTGGAAGACAGAAGAGGCAGCAGACCCTGGCTTGGCCCCTGGGAATGAAGACTGTGGACCCAGGCTGGCTGATTTCTCTTCCCTTTCCCTTTACCCTGTGACCTGAGACAAGTCACATCCCAGGGTCTCAGTTGTTGCATTTGTAATGTGGGGATAATAATGGTACCTACCTCTTAGGGTTGTGCAGATTAGTTTATAATCTGTAAAGAGCTTAGAATGGTATACAGAATAAGGACTTTTAAGTATTAGCTATTATTAGTATGACTGAAGTTGAAAGTTGGGCAGTTTAAGCTGGTGGCAGAGAGGAGAGTGTCTAGCAAAGGGAAGAGAGGGAAAGAAGCAATGAGAGTCTGAATGGGTGAGGAAGGCAGAAGGGACAGAAAATGTGGGCTGCTCACAACCATTACTGGATTTTGAACCTCGTTCCCCACAGCCAGCCTTTCTGTTTGCTCAGATGCTGAGTTCCTCTGTATGCCTCCCAGGGAGCCTTTGGCAGGTAGCCCAACCAAGAATCTCACACAGGGTGCTTCTTTTAACAGCGCACTCAGCCACCCTGTTGCCCCCATCCTCACCACTTCTGTGAAAACAGGAGTGAATGCTGCCACCATTCCCCAATAAAGATCTTTCCTTCCCAGAGCCTCCCATTAGAATTAGAAACTACCAAGCATTTAACCTTGTAGTGCATTTTACAACTCACAACACATTTTTCTATTGAATGTCAACTTTGTCCTATTTATTCTTATGTGTTCAGTGCTTGGTACAGTGCTTGGAAGAAAGTGGCTAGTCTGGGAATGTTTGTGAATGAACAAACAAATGAACTAATGAATGTGTGTTATCTTCCTTCACTATCAAACAAAAAGCTCAGAAACTTAGAAAAAAGTCGGACACATAGCAATTATTCAGTAAATGATGGCTAGAACTTATTACTTAATCCCACTTCCACTCCTCACAGCCTGCCTTGCTTAAGACCCAGTGTGGGTGTAGGGAAAAGGGGAGCTAAGTGGGAGTAGAGCCTGGGTCCTCTTCCTGGGTGAGTTCTTGATTATTCCAGAGAAAGTACCTGATTCATGCCCATTCAACCAAATTAATTGAGCTTTTATTTTATTTTTTTAAAAAGATTTATTTGACAGAGATAACAAGTAGGCAGAGAGGCAGGCAGAGGGAGAGTAGGAAGCAGGCTCCCTGCCCAGCAGAGAGCCCGATGCGGGGCTCAATCCCAGGACCCTGGGATCATGACCTGAGCCGAAGGCGGAGGGTTTAACCCACTGAGCCACCCAGGTGCCCCCAAATTAATTGAGCTTTTAAATAATCTGATTTGAGTTCAGAAAAGGTTATCAAATTTGATGGTAACTGATGGCCACATCTCTGTACTGAACCTTTTACTTCTTCATCAGATACCCCTGCCTGTAATTCGGGCTTAACAGCATGGACTGTGAAGATAGGCACCAGTGTTGGGCCACTCCTTCTTCTGCCCTTGAGGATCAATTACCTGAATACACTGCTTTGCTATCACATCATGGCCTTCATTGCGTTAATGAGGCTGTAGAGATAGCCTTATTGGTGATCTGTCTCACAGCAGAATAGGCCACCATCTTGGAGATAATAGAACTGCTTCAAGAATTGGTCTATTTACAAAATGGGGGAAATATTATATCTATTTCTAATTTACAGGAATGGCAAAAAAATCTAATAATTAGAAATTTTTCTTTTTTTTTCAAAAGTAAATCATTATAAAAGTAACCCTAGGGACGCCTGGGTGGCTCAGTTGGTTGGACGACTGCCTTCGGCTTGGGTCATGATCCCAGAGACCGGGGATCGAGTCCCGCATCAGGCTCCCAGCTCCACGGGGAGTCTGCTTCTCCCTCTGACCTTCTGCTCGCTCATGCTCTCTCACTGCCTCTCTCTCAAATAAATAAAAAAAATCTTTAAAAAAAAAAAAAGTAACCCTAGATATTGCCGGTGTTATTTAAATTAACTTCTTAAAAACTCTAGTCTCTCACCTCTTTGATCACACCCCTTAGACTGTGATATTGTAGTCTTCATTAATTAGTATTTTACTAATCCAGAATTGTCAAAGCTGAATGAGAAAAAATTCCAAATCATAGGGGTTTAAGAAGTACAGTGTTATTGTTTAAATGCAGACTAAGGAGCTAGAGAAGGGAGTGCTAGAATAAGTGATGTAGGGTATGACTTAGGTTTGGGGAGACTTGGGGGTCTTAGTTCCAGCCAATTCCTCGGGGCCAATAGTTCTTCCTCAGGTGAGAAGAATGGGCTAGACCATCTCTAGATTATCCTTCCTCTGTGATCAGGAGAGTAATTCTTGCGTTGCAAGTATGTTGGAAAACTAGAAGTTGTTATTTTTTTTAATCCTTGTTTTAATTTATTTTCTTCAGTAAATTACGCATTTGTCTGAGATCTGATCAAACAATTACTTGCTTGGTAAATCCTCTTTGGATTTATGGAGAAGTATTTCTGGACCTTAACTCAACTTGACACATCAGATCCATAAAACCCACAGCCCATTACTGTGAAATGTAAATAGCTACTGATGTTCAAAGCAATGCTCCAGGACACTAACCCCTGTCCTATATCTGGCCTTCCACTGATCATACCTCTGTACGCTCTGAATATTGCCTGATTCTATATTTATACTTAGTCCCTGTTTTATGGATTAGAATTAAGATATTGGCTGTATCCTGATATTCTGGCCAAAGTCCTAGGACCACTGAAATCCTGCTCTGCCTTTCCACCCTTGCCACAGGGACAGAACAGGAATCCTGGTACCTCCTTATTACTAAGCCAGCACCAATACTGCTAAATGCAAGTTTCCTTTCTGAATCTCAGGCAAAAAACTTTTTGGCTGGAGAAATGAGGAGATAAGGAGGAAGCAAGCATCAAGATGGGTCTTGGATCCCCTACCCAAACAACAGTTTGAATTCAAAAGATAGGCTCACAAGGATGGCTGGTTTGCCTGATGAGGCCCTCTTCCACCTGAAGAAAGGCTTAGAATGGGCACTGGCCTTAGAAACACAGTAATCCCACCTACCAGGAACAGGGCCCAATCAGCTATACCTACCTATCTCATGCATCAAGTTGGTAACTTATTCTCTCTTATGGAGAAACTCATAGAACAGTGAGCCAAGGGGCAGAAGATAGAAGAGAGTTGACGAGTCCTTTCCCCCATATTCCCCAGTTTTGTTTGAGCCTCCACTTTCCCATATAAACTTTAACTGACTCTTACCCCTGACTCTCAGGGCCTCCTATCTGAGGCTCCTTCCTGGTTCCAGTTCCTACTAGCCCCTTGGTTAATGCCCTGGCAGGGTCAACTCCAAGCTCTATGGTTGTTTTAGATTTTCATCCACCAGTCTTGAAATATGTCACATAAAAGTGGAGATTCCTTGGTGCCTTAAAAAAAGGATTTTAAGGGAAGTTTAATAGCTATACAGGACTTTGGGAAAATTTAACCACAAGTAAAAATTTGTGTGTGCCTCTCTGTGAATGTGTGGAAAGAGACTGAATATTTACTTTTAAAAAAATGAGAGTATCAAAAAAAATGAGAGTATCAAAAAACAACAACAACAACAACAACAAAATGAGAGTATCACTTGACACAAATAAGAACACTATAGCAACTATGAAAGTTTCATGATTGAGAGAACAATTCTCATTTGTTTTCAATGCCCTAGGATAAATCAGAGCCTATTTATCTACATTCCAGGCAGGTCTGAATTACTTAAAAGACACCCCACCTCAAGCCCATCAAACTCCAGACCATTTGGGTCTTTTAGAGTTATAATTTTGCTTCTTTATGTCTTTATTGCTCCTTTGATAGAGAAATTGAAAAAAAGAAAAAGATATGAAGGAGAACAACAAAAAGCTATAATTATGAAGATTCAATTTAATTTTAAAGCTTGTGGACAGAAAAGAAGAAGCCAGAAAAGAAGGAACCAAATTAATTTAGCAGGGAAGCATTGCATGAAATATTGTTGAAGTTTAATAACCATGCAAAGACAGATGATATGTGTGGAAAAATTAGTTGTAGGACCTCATAATAGTCTATTAATATTTCCTACAGGCGCAAAACCCTTTCCTGAATAATTGTGACAAAGTAATCTTTTGAAAAAGAGTGAGCTGAAAAAAGAATCTTCAAAAGGAGACAGTGATGATGAAGGCGCTAGAAGGAGAAGGAGACTCTGCGTCAGCCTGGGAATTGAGGGTGTGTTTGCTATAGCTCACTGTGGCCAGACAAGAGAGATAAAGCTCCCAGATGATCAGAAGCCATGTGGAAGGCATATCCACACAGGCATTTCTGCACTGTAAAGAGCTAGGAAAACAAACGGCGTTGTTTTTAGAAATACCTGTCTTTTCATAAGTCCTTATGAAAATTATTTAAGATTCCCGCCCACAAAGTCAACATCACTGAGCTCTTGTCAGGCAGATGAAAAAACTGAGATACACAACAATGGAGTCATTGGTTGCAGGGGCCCCTAGGAGATTCCGGCAGAGAGGGAAAAGGGAGGCTGTACGTCAGGCAGTGTGAAGGGACTCATGGCCTCCTCAAGGCACAGACATGGAATAGCTTCTTCTGGCTTTGTCTTTCCTGCAGAGACTGAACCCTGCTTCTGATTTTGCAAAGTGTGAGCTCCCCAAAGCAAAGCATCTGAACTCCTTCATTCTGATCTAACAGAAAACGCAATTACTCTATACACCCAAATTCCAGAGATTACTGTTCTAGTGGGAATTCAGTAAATTCTTATTGATAAAACTGGAAAAGGAGAAGGGGTAAAAGGAAAGGAATTAATATTTAAATTAGTATTTAAATTAAATATATAAACTAATAATATTTGTTAATAACCTATAATGTTCCAATGCATTAATTTCTCTAATCCTTACAATAAACTTGCAAAGCAGTTTATACTATGCCAATTTTATAGACAAGCAGTTTCTCATGCAGCTGGGAACTGGCAGAGCAGAAGAATCAGACCACAGATACTGCCTCTAGAAGGTTTTTGTGGAAGGACTGGTGAGATTTGCTCCCCTTCCTTCTCCACAGAGGTCTCTCCAGCCCTTCACTGACTTGCAAAGGCTACCTCTATCCTAGAATCTTGGTCCCAGTTTTTAAAGTCATGTCTGTCCAATAAAATGACTCATAGTGAAGGATCCTATTCCTGCCCTGAGCATATCCCTGCCCTAATTCAGACTCTCTGCTGCATAGCTACTGATGATCTGGATTATCTAGGACAAGGGCCATAATCAACAAGTTCATGAAGGTTTACAGGACTGAGAACTCACTTCTTCTAGAATAACATAATCGTGGGGCAACCAGGATATGAGTACATGAGATGAAATAGTTGAATATCTTGCAGGAAGACTTTTGAAAGGCATAATGGATGGGGTTGGGTACCATTAGGTTACAGCTCCCATCTTTCAAATGAGAGACCTGGATACTTTTAGGAGGCAAAACTGTTCCTCCAGGATTCCACCTGTAGGATAAGTTAATGTTTTATTTGATTTAGACATACTGACCCAAAATATGCATGCATGGCTGGGACAGTGGCACACATATCAGGACATTATGGGGTGGAGGCAGAGGGGGAGGAGCACAGTGACCATGGCTCATACAGTGTTGGACTATGGAAGGTGATTTACAGAACATGGGTTTGTTTGATGTGATCATACCTAGCACAAAATTTTAGTTTTCACTTCTTTTGCTCCCATGATGGACCACACCAAGATCTACCCTGACCACCTAAAATACTTCAGTAAGTTGTTCTTGGTTCAAAACATCAGAGCATGGTGGTCATTGGGACTAATCCTGGGATAGGACAGGGCTGTAATCCTAACCCTTGCTAAGTATGTAAAGAGCAAGATGGGCCCCCATTTCAGAGGTGTACCTGCAAATCGAGAATCCACTGCTTTAGGCCAGGCAAAGACAATGAGCTCTCACCATGAATGAAGACTCGCAGAAGCCAGATGAAATCCCCATGGTCCATGGGGCATGATAAAGCCTAAATCCTAGAAGCTTATAATAGGAGCTCAAGAATTTTTCCTACTGAGAAATTTTCCTATATTCCATTTCTTCATAAAAATTATTTTAGGCATACCGTATCACTATTAGGAACAGCATATTTGACCAGACTGCCAGTTTCATTTACATAATTCTATAGAATTCATTCATTCCACAAACACTGATTAAGCAGCTATATTCTGTGCCTGCTGAAGGTTAAAAAATGAATAACGCACAGTTTCTGGGTTTCAGGGTTTATCTACCTGAGCAGCTAAGCCTATATTAAAAAATTAGACCTAAGTAAACAGGATTTTCCAATTCTAAAATTCTTGTGACTTTATAATATTGTAGAACAATACACATGTTAACTTACAAATGTCATAAACCTCCTGCTTTTCCTTATTTTTCATTCATTACTCAATTGGAAGATCCATGACCATTTTTAACTGTTGTAAAATTGGAGTCTAGATAGTTTAGGAAGCATCTGTATTTTACAGACCCCTACCTAAATCATAAGTACACAGCCTGCAAATATCCCAAGCCTCACAAATTTCTGAAGGCACATTAGCACTTCAACTCTCTTCGCTTTGACCTGCTAAGTGACAACCAAGCTGTCATAAGCTGGTGACACCACCTGGTGGCTGGAGGAGGGAACAGTAGCTCTATTTTAAAGATTTTTTTTTTTTAATTTGTCAGAGAGAGAGAGAGAGAGTGAGAGAGAGCACAGGCAGAGCGGCCCGCAGAGGCAGAGGGAGAAGCAGGCTCCCCGCCGAGCAAGGAGCCCGATGTGGGACTCGATCCCAGGACGCTGGGATCATGACCCGAGCCGAAGGCAGCCGCCCAACCAACTGAGCCACCCAGGCGTCCCAGTAGCTCTATTTTAATTCAATTTCTCCTCCCTACTTCTCCCTCTTCTTTCCCTATCTGGAGATTGTGCACATAAAGTATACACTGTTTTCTCTCTCACTGCTCCCTTGGGTTTTTTCATTACCTAGTTTGTTTATACATATCCTAATATATAGAATCAGGAAATATTTTTCACACATGTACACCAACGTGTGCTTCAACAATATTCCTCATTTTTTTTTCCCTACTGGAAAAGCCTCCACCTCAAATTTCATGATCCTTGTCATTGTTTTTTCTCTTTCAATTTTCTTTGGTCTACATGGGAACCAAGAATCTTCCCCTTCTTATAAGAGTTAATATAAAACTATTTCTGATATATCTGTACCAAGAGAAAAGAAATCCAAGAGCTCCTCATCAGGTACAAATCAGAGCAGTACAGTAATTAATACCTTTGCTCCCACTGTTCCTCCTGCCAGGAGAGCCCTCCCACTCTTCCTCACTTCCCTAAACTTTTTTGTTTTGCAGCCTGACATCCTCCAGGAAACTCTGCCTTTTCCAGATGCTTTTCTTCCCTGACACCCTGGAATGAAAGACGCCCTGGTTAATCATTGTATTTATTTCCTAGGGCTGCCTTGACAAATCACTACAAACTGGGTGGCTTCAAACAAAAGTTTATCTTCTCACAATTCTAGAGGCCTTAAGTCCAAACACTGGCAAAATGCTCTTGCTCTTTTTTCCTTTGTTCATTTGTTTCTTAAAGTCTACATGAATGAAATCATATGGAATTTGTCTTACTCTAATTTATTTCACTAAGCATAATACCCTCTAGTTCCATCCATGTCGTCGCAAATGGCAAGATTTCATTCCTTTTTATGGATGAAGACTATTCCATCATATGTAAATATCACTTCTTTATCCATTCATCTATCAATGGACACTTGGCTGGTTCCATAATTTGGCTACTCTAGGGACGCCTGGGTGGCTCAGTCACTTATGCACCTGACTCTGCCCAGGTCATGATCTCAGGGTTGTAAGATCAAGCCCCAGGTCAGGCTCCATGCTGCTTGTGGAACATGCTTAATATTCTCTCTCTCCCTCTCCTTCTGTCCCTTCCCTCACACCCCAACCTGTGTGCAATAAATAAATACATACATACATAACAGCATAATTTGGCTATTATTTTAAAAAAATGCTGTTATATACATATGTATCTCTTTGAATTACTGCTTTTGGTTTTTTGGGGTGTAAATACCACTAGTGCAATTATCAGATCATAGGGTAGGTCTTTTTTTAATTTTCTGAGGAATCCCCAAATGGTTTCTCAGAGTGGCTGCACCAACTTGCATTCCCACCAACAGTGCATCAGGGTTCCTTTTCGCCTACATCCTCTCCAACACTTGTCGTTCCTTATGTTTTTGGTTTTACACATTTTGATAGGTCTGAAGTGATTCCACATTGTCCTTCTGATTTGTATTTTCCTGATGATGAGTGATGTTGAACATCTTCTCATGTGTCTGTTGGCCATCTCGATGTTTTCTTCAGAGAAATGTTTAGTCATGACTTCTGCCTATTTTTTGATTGGATTGTTTCTGTTTTGGATGTTGAACTGTATGACTCTTCATATATTTTGGATACGTACCCTTTCTCAGATACATCATTTGCAAACATCTTCTGTCATTCAGTAGGTTCCCTTGTTGATTATTTCCTTTGCATTGCCTGTGCTCTCTTCTAGGATTTTAATGCTTACAGGTCTCACATTTAGGTCCTTAATCCATTTGAGTTTATTTTTATGTATGATGAAGCCATGCTCTCCCTGAAGGCTTGAGAAGGGAATACTTCCTCACTTCTTCCAGCTTCTGTGGTTCCTGTCCTCCTTGGCTTGTGGCAGCATAACTCTAGTCCCTGCCTGTAGATACTCACATGGCCTTACTCCTCTCCTCTCTGTCTCCCTATCCTCTCTTCTAAGGACTCCAGTCCTTGGATTTAGGACCCACTGTTGTCTAGTATAATCTTATCTCAAACTTTACCATCATTACATCTGCAAAGACCATTATTCCAAAAAAGGTCACATTCTGAATTTCTAGTGGACTTGAGTTTCTGGGAGTTTGTCACACTCTAATCTTATACTGTTTGGTTTGGTTTTGTAGTTTGCCTTGTTTTCAAAATAAAGTTGCCATTTGAGATATATTTTTTTAACTTCCTATAGCAACTAAAGCAGAGCACACACTAATTTTTAATAGAGATGGAATTTTTAAAAATTTCTCCCCCACTTTCTTAAGAAATATACAGGGTTTCTTTTAAATAACTTCTCTATAGAATATTTTAAGTTGGTTTCTTAAATCTAATGAAATCCATCTCCTTGGAATTTGCCTTCATTACTTTGTGTGTTTCACCTCCTATAACTAGATGTTTTCCTCCATAGGTCTCATACTTTTATACCTTTGGAATTTAAAATGTCTTCCCTGAAAGGTAATGAAGAAAATACCTTGAAATAGCCTATGTGCATGTTCCACCCCAAGAAATGCCAATTTAACTTAGCCACTGTCACTGAGACCCAGAGACAACATCTTGGAGGATCTCCCATTTTGCATCCCCTGAGCCTATAATTCTCATTTAGTTCATTGCCACAATCCTCATCTCCATCTTCGTGACCCTTTTCATCTAATGCTCGATGGTAATGAAGACTAAGTCAATGCTATGCTTCCTCTTTCTCTGGGACATACTAAGTATTTTTTAATAGGGGCACTAAACTAGAATGCCACACCAGTTCTGCCAATCTCAGATTGCCAAACTTGGATTGGATATGCCAATCTTCTGGTTGGATTCCTTGAGACCCACAGAACCCCTGCCTTTTCCATGAGTACCACGCCATCTAAGCAGTTGCCTATCTGAGCCAAAATAGGTTATGTCACTTACAGCCACGAGTGTTCTATCAACATAAAGCATGGTATCTCAGAGAAGGCAAAAAACCATGTCCAACTGAGGGAAGACAAGGATAGTCAAATGGAAAAGGAGGAGAGTGAGTGAGGGATGTACAGATTTTGGACAAGTTTTCAGGAAGAAAAATTTTTAAATTTTTTTTTAAATTTCTTTATTTGTCAGAGAGGGAGAGAGAGCAAGCGAGCACAGGCAGAGGCAGAGGGAGAAGCAGGCTCCCTGCCGAGCAAGGAGCCCAATGTGGGACTCGATCCCAGGATGCTGGTGCCTGAGCCGAAGGCAGCGGCTTAACCAACTGAGCCACCCAGGCGTCCCAGGAAGAAAATTTTAATACAAGGGAGAACAATAGTAAGTAGATAGAGATGAGTAAATAATAACCATGTCTGAAGCATGTCAACTACTTTGCTGAGGAGTTTTAGAGGAAGAAGAGAAAAAAAAAGACTGGAAAAGCAGTTGGATCAGATTCTGGAGGGTCTTAATGCTATAATAAGGAATTTGAAGTTTTGAGCAAGAAAGGTCATAGTCAAGGAAGGGTTTGGGGACTATTAATCTGGCAACAGCTGGCACAATGGATGTGAAGGACAGAGACTATGGGAAGATAAAGTCTGGGACAAAGAAGCCCTGAACTGGGACTACAGAAAGGGGTAAGGAACAAGGGATATGATAGAAAGAAGCAAAGTCCAGGACCTGGAAACAGAATGTATTGACTCTAGGTGATGAGATTAACATCAGGAGAAACTTACTAAGGGCCGGAAAGCTAAGTATTTAATTGGAGGCAAGAGATATTTATGATGGCAGGAGAATGTACATAAGACATTTAGCAGGAGCTTGGTGTCAGTGGTAGGTGTGTGTGAATTCTCAATCAGTTACCAAATATCAGTGGAGGGTCCCAGGAACACGACGATGCACAAAATGTCTCAGGCACTTGGGTTCTGAGGAGGATTATTGAAATGCTGGGAACAAAAGTGTTCTATAAGGAAGGTGTCCCTTCTGTCCTCACAAACATGGCATGACATATGGGGAGGGGGTGGTTTTTTCCTACACAAGTGATTGAAAAAGAGTAAGAAGGCAAATCAGTTTTCGAGTAGACTCTAGGTCCCCTGTCCACAAACCTAGGCCCTCTCCCCTGGCCTACATCTCCCCTTCCTTTTGCTTCCACCTTGCATTAATTTGGGGCTACTGTATTCCACACAATCAGAAAAACTTCAACATGTGTATTTGTCAAGTCAGGAGCCACATTCAAATCACTATCAGAATACAGTTACAAAACTCTTTAATACCTCCAACCAGACCAATGGTAGCAGTGTGAAGGAAATCCTTTGGCGGGAATAGAAGAACATGATTCACTAAGATTTAGAACCAAGCGCTGCCTCTTAGCAAGATTTATGTCAGCACTCCTAACTCAGAGAAGGAGCAGATTCCTAGAGCAACTGGATGCCAACCGGGAGACGTCTGCATGGGAGAGGCTGGGAGGCAGGTGGGGGTACCAAAAGCCATATGGGCCAGGCAGAAATGGAATTTGTGGCTTTAATGTTCCTTTTGCCTATTTTCATCTTTATAGAACAGCCCCTTCCCTGTCCTTCCCAATTCCCCATTTTCTTTTCTTTTTTCCTTTCTTTAAATGCAGTCTAATCCCGAGTATAAACTGATGTAGTTTGTGTGTTAGGGGGAAAAAAATCTCTCTCTTTTTCTGCCTTTTTTTTTCCTTCTTCTTCCCCTGGCCCAGTTCATTATTTTTCTTTCTTGTCACTCAGTGTGATAGGTTGAACAGAAGTGCACAGATGAGCACTGAAAACGGTGTCACAAGGCCTTAATCTAGTCTTTAATGCCTGACTTCAGAGATGTCATTTATCTTCTAACTGCAGCAGGCATCCACCAACTTTATCTCTAATAATATATTGATGGATTAAAAGGGTCGGGCAGGAGACCGGGCTGGAAAAATTGCTTATTGACATCAAAATACAGTGCCCTCAACCTGATAAACATGGAGGGCTCGTGTATCTCCCAGAATAGTTGGCGTAGCTATAATTTTTTTTCTAACATGTTTCCCCCAGGTTCATGGGGTGGTCCAGTAAAATAAACAAATACTAAACATTATTTCTATGCTGACATAGCTGGGGAACACACGAGATATTTTAGGAACACATTTTTAATGTCAGATTTATAAATATACCTCCCTTATTTATGACACGGTATACCATATTCTATGACAACTTGAAACAGGCACCTATAGTCTTGGCAGCATTCAAATATTCTTGGTGCAGTTTGCTGGAGCAAAAGCTCCCGCTAGTACCTGATTATGCCTTTGGACAGCCAGTACCGCAAGGCTATTTCAGCAGAGAGATGAGGCCAGTAATCTCAGAATGTAAATGAAGAGAGCCTTTGGAAAGGTTTCCTTTGTTTATTGTTCTCTTCATTTTATCGTTTGGTTGGCAGCAACATGTTTCAAATCAGGGTCCCATTTCACCCCACCCCAATAGCCTGTGCCTATGCAAGTGATTTTTAGAATAAACCAAAAAATAATTGTAAGCTGCTAACTCCTACTTAGTGGGTAGTTCCTAAGTAGAATCTTTTCCAAAATTACCTGTTGTTGGACTGAATTAGGTCTGATTTTTTTTTTTTTTTTTTGATCTTAGAAATTAGTTTGCATGTAGAGATACTCTCCTGGGAATGTGTTGTTTTTTTCATCTCATAAGCTAATGTTGTTGACTTTCACCTGATTTCCAAATGAAAGTGACTTCTTCAACTCAACTTCCTTTGTTTGGAAAGCAAGCTCTAAAAATACCTTCTCAGCACCGTGTTAAGTGGAGGGAAGTGACCTTATTTTAGTATTTTTTTATTATTTCATAATTTTTTTTCCTGAGTACAAAGGTATTGCCATAAAGGTTGTCTGGCAGACGTGCTTTTCAAGGAGATTTGCAGAAATGACACATTATTCCAGTATTTTATAAATTTTGTAGGAAATGTTTTTATGTGGTGCTCTTGCTAATGACAAGAGCGCCTTATTTGGGACTGTCTGAGCCAGGATCCTGGATGTCCGTGTCCAGACCCTGGAAGTGCTTACAGAGAAAATTCTCCACAGTCAGCACCTGAATGTTCAAGTAGAGCTGTGCCCAAGCTATTATCCACTTGCTGCAGTTACACAAGGTACTGATCCTCTCTTGTAGCAGTTTTCCCATCTATAAAATGGAGATAAAAACTGCATCTGTTTCATGGAGCAGTTGTGAGTATTAAATGTGTTCATAAATATAAAGTGGCTACAACAGCGTCTAATACATGGTGAAAATTCAGTAAATCTTACTTAAAATAGTAATGCTATTATCTTCATCTTTAAAATTGTGAGGTTTCTAATGACATCTCATCCCAAAAGACAGATGACTTAAGATATGGCTGGCTGGGAAAGGACGGTATCCTGTAAGAGAAAGTGTGACAGAGAGGGGCAGGGGGTGGTAGGACTTCTGAAGCCAAGGAGAATACCAAAATGAAACAACACAAAGGCTGGAAAAAATCCTAACCGTGTCTTTACCTATAGGGTAGCAAAGCTCTGATCAAGAGCTAAGAAGAGAAGATAAGCATTAATATGTGCATTTTCAAAATAAGACATCAGGGTCCCCTGGCTACTTCTATATGATTTCCTGGCCAAAATGGGAATATATGAAGGGGGGCTGGAGGGGTTGTTGCATAAAGCCCTGATACTAAAATGAGGGTCTTTAAATTCCCAGGATCTGGAACAGTTTAAGAAAAACTGAATTTGGAAAGTAGAATTAGAATGAAGCCCATCCTGGAATGACCTGTCAGTCTTCCTCGAATGCTCTGGAATAGACCCTGTATCTAAGAAATGTCTTCTATATTGAGAGCACTGCAATTAGCACAAGTCGGTTGGCTACATGGACAGAATTCAAAATGCAGAATATAAAAGCTAGGAATCCAAAACTAATCACTTAAAGACTCCTCTACACAGATACATTCAAAGAAAGATTAAGGATCAATGTGACTGAAGTACAAAAGCTGAATTGGGAGTAAAAATAATAACAGACACAATTTACAGTGCACTGACCATATACTAGGATCAGGTCCAGGGGATGTCCTACTTAAAGACATGCTCTCAATTCCAGCATTCCCATTCCAAACCATATACAGGCTCTGACTACAAGAAGCAGGGGCAATACAGCAAAGTTCTCAAGGTTTTGAACTGGTGGGTTTTGGCAGAAAAGTGGGGAGGAAATTCGAAGTTTCATGTACCTACTATTTAACTTCATATATATGAAGATGATCCCTGAGCAGATGGTTCCCAACCTTAAAAACTCTAGAGCTTGGGCACCTGGGTGACTAAGTGGGTTAAAGCCTCTGCTTTCGGCTCAGGTCATGATCCTAGGGTCCTGGGATCAAGCCCCACATCGGGCTCTCTGCTCCGCAGAGAGCCTGCTTCCTCCTCTCTCTCCTTGCCTGCCTACTTGTAATCTCTGTCAAATAAATAAACAAAATCTTTAAAAAAAAAAAAACTCTAGAGCTTTATACCTTCCTCCTCTGTCTACAATTGTTTTGGGGATAAAGAAATCATCAGTTCTTAGCACTGTCATCAAATGAGGTCAGCTTATGCTTCAGACAATAGAGGGCCAATGACCTAGAAACCCTGTTGAATTATAAAAGGGTCTATCCATCTCCATGATTCACTATTTTCACAGAAGACAGCTTTCTTTCTTGCAACTTCTATTTAAATCTCTATTCTTAATATTTCTAAGTTCAGTAATCACCTTCTTGTCTACCAATTTAATCTGTGTGACTTGCTTTCCAGTCAGTGAAATCAAACAACAAATCAAAGAGAAGAGAAATATAAGTCCAAGCTCATTCCAATGTGGGTTTTACTCTCAATGGTCTACAGAGAAGACAACCTTGTAAGTTATAGGCCAGGCGCCAAATGATTCTACATCAGTTTCATGTTTAACCCTCAGAACAACACTGCAAATTAGGTATTATGAGGAAACAAGCTCAAAAAGGGTGAATAGGGACGCCTGGGTGGCTCAGTTGGTTAAGCGGCTGCCTTCGGCTCAGGTCATGATCCCAGCGTCCTGGGATCGAGTCCCACATGGGGCTCCTTGCTCTGCAGGGGGCCTGCTTCTCCCTCTGCCTCTGCCTGCCACTCTGCCTGTGCTCGCTCGCTCTCTCTCCCCCTCTCTCTCTGACAAATAAATAAATTTAAAAAAAAAAAAAAAAAAAAAAGGGTGAATAATTTGCTCAAGGTCATGCAATAAGTAAACAACAACATCAACATTCTAACCCAAGCCTCTCTGTTGATCAAGTATGACATTCCTAGCCACTTGTCACACAGCATCGTATTGCAATGGTTGAGATGTGTATCCGTACTTTGGAATGTAATAAGACCACAGGAGAGGAGAACACATCTTACTTAAAAATCTGTTTATATAAATGTTAATGATAAAACAAAAAAAAGAAACTTTTTATAGAAAGAAGTACAGGGACGCCTGGGTGGCTCAGTTGGTTAAGCGGCTGCCTTCGGCTCAGGTCATGATCCCAGCGTCCTGGGATCGAGTCCCGCATCGGGCTCCTTGCTCGGCAGGGAGCCTGCTTCTCCCTCTGCCTCTGCCTGCCACTCTGTCTGCCTGTGCTTGCTCGCTCTCCCTCTCTCTCTCTGACAAATAAATAAATTAAAAAAAAAAAAAAAGAAAGAAAGAAGCACAAAAATATGGGGGGTAATATCAAGGTTACATCTCTGGTTCTGCTTATGACCTCTTTCAAAACTCAGTTCTCATTAGCAGAATTTTCCTTGAATATAGAATATTTCCTTATACTGCCCAGGGGCCCCTGATGATGCTAGAATTTTATTTTGCTATCCAGATGTTGCTGTCACCATTTTCAGATGCTTCCAAGGACTTAGCTCTCCCTGTGACTAGAGGTGCCACTTTCTTTTGCATGCTCAGCGGTGTCACTGATGATAGCTCAATTACCAGAAGGTAAATCACTCTGGAAAAATCGATCTCTTCCTACCTGATTGCACAAATGGCCCCTTTATTGGAGCGCAAAGCACATGTGAGGGCTGGCCATGAGGAGCATCAGGACATCGACTGCAACTGCAAAGGAGGGATGCAGAAAGGTGGTAGTGACAGGGCACCTGGATACTGAGGAGGAAGTTGGCAACAAATGCTAGATGGACTACAGCAGACTCATTTTAGTATGAGGTATCACATCAAACACCAGGGAGCTCTATGTCAAAATACAGCCTAATGAGGTTAAAAGGTCAGTGTTGTGATTAACAGGCCAAACAAAATGAGTAAAAAATAGTAAAGACAGCAAACAGCAATAAATGTATTCCCTCATGTAAAACAAACTAACAAACAAACAAAAAACAAGAAAAGGGGTGTACTCTAATGTAGTAATAGTAAAACTATTGATCAAAGAAAGAAACAAAAGATTCTGGAGAGAAACAGAAACGCAAAGCAAGAATAGTTAAGTCCTCCAGAACACCCTCTGAGGCCCCCCACCCTCTGTAGGAGAGCAGCTGGTTGTGACTCATCATATTTCATATTTCCACACTCAGCTTCTGTCCTGGGAGGTCTATCCCACAGTCTCTTGCCACTAGAATCTCCTCACCCAGTGGCCTTTCCTCCCAGGTGGCAACTGGCAAAATATTTAATCAAGACCACTTTCTACAGTGTCTTCTTGACCCAAATGAATCTGACCCACCAAATAGCAGAGAGGGCTCCTGACTCTTCCCTGGAGATCCCATGGTGTTCCACCCTCCCATCTTTCTCAGGTTCTCTTCACCTCTTGCTCATGTAGCCATAGAAGCACACCAGCATGTCTGCTACCCAACTGGGAAATGAGATGTATTGAGATATTTGGTGTTTCCCCCGTCGCTTGGTTTTTAGTGGTAGGAGATCCCTCTCCAGTAAAACGATGGCTTATCCTGGTTCCCATGATTTCCTCTTCTCCTTCATGTTCTAAGTTAAGCCCCTGGGTATTTCTGGAGATAGCAGAGCCAGGGAGACTACCCTTGATAAGCTCCAGTTGCTAGGGGACTCTCTGGAATGTAAGGTATTTGAGGTCTCCTTTCCCTCAGTTTTTACACTTTAGTGGTCACTTCAGAGCAAGCACAAATCCCAGTGAGCACCTATTCCACATACAATTACTTTGCACTGTAAACCAACTTAATAAAAACATGCATCAACTCTTTAAAACTGTGAACAAGAATACATAAGTACATTACCAAAACTGCTAAACTGAGAGGCTATAAGAAATAATAATGTATATGAAAGAGAAATTAAGAGACATAGAAAGTAGAATGAGAAAGTCCAATTAATAGGATCATAAGAAGAGAAAGGTGGTGGGGTAAAGGAGCTGGAGTTGAAGAACGGTAATAATAGAAAAGAAAATGGCTAAGAATTTTTTGCAGAATTGATTAAAGATTAGACTGTTACAGATTAAGGTACCAAAATGAAAACCAAACCAGGTAAATTAAAACGTAGCCATTCCAAGAACACTTTACTGAAACTGTAGATAATCTGAAACTAAAAGAATATCTTAAAGCAATCAGCAAGAAAAGGCCAACTACCTACAAATAAAAAGTTCCAAGTTTTAACAGTGAACCACTCCCTAGCAACAAAGGAGGCCAATGTACTACTATCTTCAATGTGCTGAAAGAAAATAATTATTAACTTAAAATTATTTGCCCAGCAACACTATATTATTAAAGGCAAAAATATATTTTCAAACAAATAAGAGTGACTTTACTATTCCTAGATCCTTGTTAAAAAAAATATGTATATATATACATATATATATATATAACATAAAGAATATGCCTAAATAAAGATGCACCAACCAAACAAAAGATATATGTTCAACACCACCCTGACAAAAATAATAGAAGATGCATGTATAAAGTTCTTAACATAACATTATTTGGAAGGGTAAAAGGCCAGAAATAATCTATTAAGAGAAACTGACTGAATAAACTATTCCATGCAACGGAATACTATACAATCATAAAAGGGAATGGTTACTATCTTCATATACTACCATGAAAAAAAAATCTCTAAGAAACATTATTAAGTTTAAAAAAAAGCAAGATGAGGAAAAGTATTTACAGTGCCTTCTGTTTAAGAAGAAGGATATAAATACATATTTTCTGATATTAAAAAATCAAATCTTTTAAAGAATGGTTACCTATAGAAAAGGGAAGGGCACTGCCTAGAGGACAAGGATAGACCCTAGACTCCTCTGAATATAACTTGTTTTGTAGATTTAATCTTAGAACCATGTAAATATTTTACATAATTATAAGACAAAATTAAAGAAATAAACAAAGCAATCACCAAGCATCAAAACTTCTCAGCATAACAACTCCAGAGTTATTCCAAATAACTTTGCAATATAGTAATTTAACTATATATCTCTAAAGAGATATAATCTAACAACAACGAGAATGAGAAAAAAATATTCAGTTTATAGTAAACACTGCTAGTAATATGTCAATATTATTAATATGAGACAGTTGTATAGTATTAGGAAATAAATAAAATGAGCGATTATTCAAGTATTGTTAAAAACTAAGGCTTTCGGTGTTGTTTAAAGAAAACACAGATGTCAGATGAAGTAAAAACTCTTGAAAGTTCTGAATTTGAATAAGAAAGTTGCATGTGAACCTAGGGTTTATTCCATCTTTAAAAGTAACATATATATATATA